>RJWJ010009274.1:0-49989 GCA_004363605.1 Indri indri
GTTTTCTAGATATAAGATCTTATCAAAAAAAAAAAGATCTTATCATCAGCAAAGAGCAATAGTTTGACCTCCTCTTTCTCCACTTTGAAAGCCTTAATTTCCTTCTCTTGCTTGATTCCTCTGGCTAGAACTTCCATCACTATGTTGAATAGAAGTGGTGACAGTGGGCATCCTTGTCTTGTTCCAGTTCTAAGTCTGATGCTTTAAACTTTTCTCCATTCAGTATGATGTTGGCCGTGGGTTTGTCAGATATGGCTTTATAATTTTGAGATAAGTTCCATCTATGTCTATTTTGTTAAGAATTTTTGTCATAAAAGGGTATTGAATTTTGTCGAATGATTTTTTCGCATCTATTGAGATGATCATATGGTCTTTGTTTTTGCTTCTCTTTATGTGGTGAATCACATTTATGGATTTGTGAATGTTCAGCCATCCTTGCATCACTGCGATGAAGCCCTGTTGGTCATGGTGAACTATTTTTTTGACCTGCTGCTCAATTTGGTTTGCTGGAATTCTTATATCTATATTAATAGAAGATACTAGTCTATGGTTTTCTTTTTGTTGTTGTTGTGTCCTTTCCTGGCTTTGGTATCAAGGTGATTCTAGCTCTGTAGAATGAGTTGAGGAAGATTCCTTCCTTCTCGATGTTATGAAATAATTTCTGTAGTATGGGTACCAGTTCTTATTTGTAGGTCTGATAAAATTCTGCTGTGAAACCATCTGGTTCAGTACTTTTATTTCTTGGAAGATTTTTTTATTGCTGCTTCAATTTTGTTGCTCATTATTGGTCTGTTCAGGAATTCTATTTCTTCCTGATTGAAGAAGGGAGGTTGTGTGTTTCCATGAATTTGTCCATTTCCTCAGTGTTTTTGAGATTATGTACACAGAGATTTTTATGTTATTCACAGATGATATTTTATATTTCTGTGGTATCAGTTGTAATATCTCCCTTTTCATTTCTGATTGAGCTTATCTGGGTCCTTTCTTTTCTACTTCTGGTTAATCTAGTGAAAGGTCTATTGATTTAGTTCATCTTTTCAAAGAACCGACTTTTCGTTTCATTAATCTTCTGTGTTGTTTGTTTGTTTTTAGTTTCATTTAGTTCTGCCCTGACCTTTGTTATTTGTTTTCTTCTGCTGGGTTTGGGTTTGGCTTGCTCTTCCTTTTCTAGTTCCTTGAGACAATTCAGTAGATTGTTGATTTGTGATCTTTCTGTCTTTTTGGTGTAGTCATTTAAGACTATGAATGTTTCCCTTATTACTACTTTTGCTGAATCGCATAGATTTTGATAAATGTCAAAAGTTCTCATTTAGTTTGAGGAATCTTTTGATTTCCATCTTAATTTCTTCTTTGGCCCAATAATTGTTGAGCAGTAGGTTGTGTCTAATTTCCATGACTTTGTGAAGGATTGAATGTTTCTCTTGGAGTTGATTTCTAGTTTTATTTCACTACGGTCTGAGAAGATACATGGCATAATTTTTTTCGTTTTTTTTTTTTTTTTTTGAGTTTGTTGAGATATGTTTTGTGGCCTAAATGTGATCAATCTTAGATAATGTTCCATGTGCCAATGAGAAGAATGTATATTCAGTAGTTTTTGAATAGAATGTTCTGTAAATGTCTGTTAGGCCCATTTGTTCTAGAGTCCCATTTAAGTCCAGTGTTTCTTTGTTTATTTTCTGCTTGGAGGAACTGTCTGGTTCTGTCAGTGCAGTGTCAAAGTTCCCAACTATTACCATGCTGTCCTTTGTTACTTTGTTTAGATCTAGTAGGGTTTGCTTTATGAATCTGGGCACACCTGTGTTTGTTGCATAAATACTTAGGATTGCTGTCTTCTTGTTCAACTGCTCCCTTTACCATTATATAATGACCATCTTTGTCTTTCTTTACTCTTGTTGATTTGAAGTCTATGTTTTCTTATATGAGAGTGGCTATACCTGCTTTCTTTTGTTTTCCATTTGCATGGAATATTGTTTTCCATCCCTTTGCTTTGAATCTGAATGAGTCCTTATGGCTTAGATATGTTTCCTGGAAACAGAACATACTTGGCTTGTATTTTTTAATACATTCGGCCAGCCTATGCCTCTTGAATGGGGAATTCAAGCCATTCACATTTATTGAAAGAATTGATAAGTGGATGCATTTCTGTTCATCCTGTTGAGGAGAACCTTATTGGTTCATTTTACCTCTTGAGCTATTATTATATATGGTTTCTGAGCTGTAGCTTTTGGGTGATTTTACACTGGTGGGTGTCTATTGTATTGATCAATGTATAATGCAGATCTGAGTACTTCCTGCAGGGCCAGTCTGGACTTGAAAAATTTCCTCAGTGTTTGCTCATCTGAAAAAGTCATTATTTCTCCCTCACATAAGAAACTTAATTTTTCAGGATACAAAATTCTAGACTGGCCGTTATTATGTTTAAGAAGACCAAAGATGTGACCCCAATCCCTTCTGACTTGTAAGGTCTCAGTGGAGAAGTGTGCAGTCAGCCTGAGGGGTTTTCCTTTGTAAGTTACCAGATGTTTTCACCTATGGCATGCAGGAGTTCCTCCTTTGTGTTAATTTTGGCCAGTCTAATAACTATGTGTCACGGTGATTGCCTCTTTGCAATGAGTCTCCCAGGTGTTCATTGAGCTTCTTGTACCTGGATATCTAAATTTCTAGCAATACCAGGGAAGTTTTCCTCAATCATTCCTTGAAACATGTTTTCCATCCCTTGTGTGTTTTCTTCTTCACCCTCCAGGATGCCTATGATTCTTATGTTTGACATACTCCCATATTTCTTGTAGACTTTGTTCATTCCTCTTATTTCTCTGTTCTTTATCTTTGACTGACTTATTTAATTCAAAGGTGTTGTCTTCAAACTCTGAGATTATTTCTTCTGTCTGGTCTAGTCTATTCTTAATACTTTCACTGTGTTTTGTATTTCCTTGAATGTAATTTTTAACTCTAGAATTTCTATTTGATTTTTTTCAATAATTCAATTTCTTTAGTCAGTTTTTCATTCATTTCCTATATTGTTCCTGTGGTTTCTTTGTGTTTGTTCTTCTTCTCCTGTATTTCGTTGAGCTTTCTTATAATCCAAATTTGGAATTCTTTATCTGTCATTTCAGTGTTTTTGTTTTGGTTGGGATCTATTGGTAAAGAGTTGCTTTTTCCTTTTGGCCATAACCTATCACTCTGATTTTTCATACTTCCAGAGTTCTTTCACTGATTCCTTCTCATCTGGCTCTCGATCCAGTCCTGGGGATACTGGGCCTGGCTTGCAGGCCTGTCATTGGGTCCCCGAAGATCCATCCCTGACCATGCCAGGGAGAAGAGTGTTGGTCCCCAATTTCCCCTTTGCTGAGCTCTTAGTCTCTCTGGCTTTGATTCTTACCAATATCCTCTCCTTTTTATTTTTTTCCTTCTAGGCTTCACAGTTTTCTCCACAGGGTCCCCAGTCATCTCTGATTTCTCTCTTTGTAATCCACACCTGAGCTGCAACTCTTCTCCCCTTTCCTCTGCCCAATATCTTGTCTTCCCTCTAGAATGGTACCACAAGCAATGTCTCTAGTCAGCCATATTGGACATCTCTCTTCACATCTTCTACTTGTAATCAATGATAGCCTGCAAAGATGGGTTTCCACACATTCCAATAATGATAGCATTTTGTCCAAAAATCTATACTCGGATCCATTTTTTTACCTATAGCATGAGTAAACATGGGAAATTATGAGGTAAAATCATGGTGGAACCTAATTTTCTTGTGATAATAGAACCTCAGCAAAGTAACTGTTATATTTCATCTTACTGATACCATCAGTGACCCAAAATTGGAATTAATGATTGAAAGGGGGATTATTAAAAATTCTGATGGTTCAGACTGATTACACTGATATTAATATTTAATAGAAAATGAGACATGCTTTGCTTAATGAAATAGCAAGCCAATTGCTGCATAGTCAGCACTGAATGTAGAATGAAGGGCATAGCACAGCTGAATTAGAGAAAGGGCCAATGATCCTGTAAAATAAGAGAAGAAGAAAGGCTATTTCTGAAGAAAACTGAAGAGCATTTGCAATCGGCATGAGAAATGATTTAGAAAAACAGTGACTGTCTTTCTTCCCACTGGGTGCCTGCCATGTCCCTCTAGCTGACTTTCCTTAGCTTAGGTAAGACTGTGCTGTCTGAAGAAAAGTTCAGCAAAGCAGGTGACCCTCTCCTGGGACTTTGGCATTGACTGTGGTCAGAGCCAAAGGGACCAGCGATGGGCAAGAATGCCAAGAGAAGCCCAGTGTGGAGAGGAGAGGGGCACCCGTAGCCAGGGCTTCTCACCCCAGACCACACAGCAGGAGCTCAACCCCTCTCTGTCCACCCCCATGCAAACGTCAAGCTTGCAAGAGTCTAGAGGAACTTGGGCACAGGTATCTAAAAGAATCTCCAAAGCCAATTTGAATGTACAGCCAAGGTTAAGAACTACTGAAGTGGACAGATGAGATTTGCTGATCTGACTGCTTGTGGGACAGTGAGCCATTTACTGACCCTTGTCCGCCCCCCCCCCCGCCATAGACTCTATTTACTCAACAGCAAAATGATATGACAGCAGAACCTATCTCATTGCATTCTTGTGTTAATAAAAATTAAGTGGCGTAATTGTGTAAAGTGCTCAAGCACAATGCCTTGCAAATGTAAGAGCTCAGACATCATCACCTGTGACTGTCATAACTAACACCCCCACTGGTTCAGGGAGTCTTCTGGGGGTACTGAGAGAGCAGCCCTGGTGGTACCAGGGTAGAGATGGAGTGGTACAATATTTCCTTCACGAGTGGGTACCATATGTGGCCTGTCCTCAAAGCTGGGTGCTAGAAGGGGGCATTGGCTCATGCAGGGTGTGGACACCATGAGAATGTCACCCACAGAGGCAGCTTGGGCAGGGCCCCATCCAGCAGGGAGCAGGCTCTTTGCTCGTCCCACAGGTCCCAGGAGAGTCAATCCAAATATCCCTCAGCACCTCCAGGACAGGCTCTGCTCCGTGGCCACATCTCAAGGGCTTCTTTCCTCTCTGAATATGATAAGACAAAGTAAACTGTTGGAAATGACTGAGCCTACACTCCACTGATGAAGATGTGACCCCATCTGTAAGCTATTTGGCTCCTCTTGGTGCTGCCTGTCAAGCAGGGCAGCATGGAGTGTGCCTGGCTTTGGGTGCATAGCCACTGGGTCCCACATTGTCCCTGCATTGGTGGCCCTGGGACTCACAGAGCCACATGGGTGCCATCGGGTCTAGAGTGCTCAGGCTCTGGCAGCACAGGGCCCCCCAAGTCAGCAGAACACAGCCCCTAAATCACCTGCGGCTGCTCCAGCTGCTCTGGACATTCTTCGCTGCCCTGAGCACGGGTGCAGATATAGCACTAGACTTCTCACTGGCCCAGGGAGCTGCTTTGTTGGTGTGTTCTGCAGCAGGGCCCCACAGCGGTCTCTTCCACAGGAAAGGATCCTGAAGCTCGCTGGCATCTGCAGAGAAGGATCTGTTTTGCCGGGTTGATCCTTAAAGCGATTCCTTGTCGCTGAGGCACTGATGTTCCAGTGATTTCCTTCCTCCTTCTGTCATTCTTCCTCAGCAGCAGAGGACGTGCCCGGTGAACACTGATGTGTTTGCTGCTTGCTAACGTTTCAGTGTTTGCTTGTATCATTCTCACTTCCATGGAAATGATCAAACTCGTAGCCAGATTCCTGAATTCTGGGGCTCAAAGGGGGTGTCAAGATTTAAAGGGGGCAAGTCTTGAGTGGATCCACTTTCCCTGCCAGGAGAGGGTGGGGGAGCCAATGTTGGTGGAGGGCCCACGATGCTCCAGGCACCTCACACAGATGATATGATTTATGTTCTCAACAATCCCAAGGTAGATGATGCCATCTTTTGCGACAGAATAGGAAACTAGGCTCAGGGAGATGATGTGACTTGTCCAAGTGCACACGAGTAGGGATTTCCCCTCCATGTATGCCTGACTTGAGACTCTGTGATCCCCCCACCTCACCACTTCCACCTCAGAGAAGTTATTGCGCAACCCACCCTTCCCCGCCCATTCAGGACAAAGAATGAAAATGTTAACAACAACAGAAAATCTGAAGAAGCTTTAGGCATATTCATAGATGAATAATTTTGTTATTAAGTGAAAGAGACTCCTTCAAACACGTCATCTTTCAGAGACAGGCTCCATCCTGGATACTCTGAACCAAGCCAACGTTTCTCTGCTGAAGACAGCGCTAGGCAGCCACATTCTGGAACCTCCTCCCCACCACCTCACGGCACCCAGGTCTAGACGTGGGACCAGACCTAGGCCAGGGTTTAGAGGGTAAGACACTAATCACTAGCGACAAAGAGATTCTCTCCTACTCCCAATCATGCTACCCTCCCAAAGGGGCCACTGGCTCAATCTAAAACATTAAGCAGATCTCACCAAAAGTTCTCTCATCTGCCTTCCTTTCTTTCCTCCTGCAAAAAAGGATCTGTGGAGCAGTAGATATGCTTGTATTTTGCAAGGGACTAGTGATTTTATGTATGTATAAGGCATTGATTATGACCTTAGTAAGATCACTATAGAGTCAACAAGACAAACAACCTAACAATTTGAATATACAGCTGCAGATGCGTAGACTAGTGCACAGGGTCCCAGGAGGGACACTTTGGAAATGAAGGTACCCCAAAGGATGGAATCACGACTATCTCAGGAGACTGTGAGGGCACTTTTCTTCCTGGATGTCCCTGGCGATGCATGGGAAAGAGTGGGATTGTAGTCACACTCAGGGCTGGATGGGCGCCAGCAGCAGGTTTTCATGTTGAGGGTCACTGATTATGTCATTAAGTCCCCAAATGAGCCAACCCTGAGGCTCTCCTACCTCCAGACCTCTTGTCATATAAGATAATAAATTCCTATTGCCTAAACTACTGAGTTGAGGTTTTACTATTACCTTATTTAAGACAGAAAAAATAAATGCAGATATGAAATTCCCTGTCTACAAAATGCCAATGCACAGGGACCTATTTCTGTATAACTTCTTCATAAGCACAAGAATTTCAGGACCAACCTATGCAAAGAGATTCACTGCTCTTGAGGAAAAGTAGAAAAAAGGAACTGGAGCTGGGAACCAAAAGTAATGGTGCCATAGGCAAGAGGCCTTTGAAACAAAGCTTGGAAGAGACCAGTAAAAACGAGGGCAAGAAGACACAGTCTCGGTTATGATACAACTGAGATGTGTGCGTGCGATGCCAGGAGCACATGCTTTGCCATGCAGCTGTCATTGACAGAGCCAAGACCGGGCAACGGTGCTCATTCAGAAGAGTAAGTAATGCTCTCCCCTCTCTCTGCTCACCCCGCCGAGCACCTCACACTCGTCATCTCATTCCAGCCGCACAATAAGGAAAGGAGATGGGTGCTATCGCTTGTTCCGTTTACTGACAGGAAAAGTAAGGCGTGAAGAGTTGTCACTAGGCTAAGGGAGCACAGTCGGTAGAGTTGTCAGTATTAGTGTGGGCACAGGCTGTCACCTCTAGCAGGTGGCACCTGAGAATTACCTAACTGGTCACACCAATGAGAGCATTAGAAAATTCTCAAGGCTGTTCCCGTATCACGTATCCAAGTACCAGATAGGACCCAAGAAACAGGCATCAAAAACTCTGATCCGTAACACCAGAAAACGCATTGAACATTTTGATGGAAGACCCTGCACATAGGTGAGAATGTCTCTTACTACACATATTACCTGCCCAGAGCAAATTGGGCTGAACACCTCTCTGGGATTCCTGGGATGGGTTTCTGGCATTTCTAGCAAGTGAGGAGTGGGAAGAAAGTCATCTTACAGAACTGTTGGTTATCCACTTAAGATGCGAAGCATCATTTGTCATTCTTTTCAGCATTCTGTCTTTTTAGTGAGCATAATTAATATGTATGAGGACCCTCCAACTACTTTCTCTGGCGTTTAAGTACATAAGTTGCAAATTTTCTCCCCATCCAGTTTTCACTAACTTACTTTTGCTGCTGGTGATGGACACACATAATTAAAACAAATACACAAGCCACATCTCCAGAAATGTAGTGAGAGTGATATGCAGGTGAGAATTAACAGAAAGGATAAAACTAGCAGGAGGCCTGTGGAGTCATTTTGATAAGGATGCCTGTTGCCGGTAAAATGAAGATCAACCCACCAAAGGAATTGTCTGAGACAGCTCAGAACTGAACTTGCCAAGAGAATGAGACAAAAGCACAAAGACAGTGAGTGTGTTGTTTTAGGTCTCAATTTAGCTTGGGGACATGGCCTGCTCTTACCTGGGAATGCCACCCTCCTGAGCAGCAACACTTCCCTCGGCCTTCACTTTGGAAGAGAAAACAAAGAAGATGCTTCAAAATGTCATGCATAAGAGACCCGTGATGTTATTTGGTATGCTGTTTCTAAATAAACCAATGAACTTTATATTTACTAATTTCTCACTGACTTTTTCAAAGGGGCAAAAGTGGAGCAAATGAAACTGGGAAAATGGGCTTGCCTATTTTTCCTAACATCATATGTCCAGTGACTCCGTTTGATTCCTGCGATACTGTGTCTGAGGTTGTCTCCAGTGAAGTGCAGCATAAACGTAGTCGGTGGCCTGGCACGATGACCCCTCCCTACACCATTTTTTTTTCTGGTCAAGCCTCACAAGCAGACATAACCAGGCTCTCCATGGGACTCACCATCCCTCTCCAGCCGCTGACTCCTGAACCCGACCACTGAAGACCCTATGACCTCAGCCCCCACACAACCAGACCTGCCATTCACAACCCACTATCAGCGCCCTTGCCCTTGGCTGGGGAGCCAGATGTCAGACTGTTTCTCCTTTTCACAGACGTCTTTTAAATTAAAGTTTCTTTCTTCCTTGGCAATCCTTGTTGCCTCAATAATTGGCTCTTTGTGCAGTGAGCGACAGGGCCTAGGCTGAATCCCTCTGTGGGTTTGGTAACAATTTGGGGGGCTCGTCTGGGACTGTGTTGCTCGGGGCTCAGTGAATGCAGAGTGGGGAGAATTCCGAAAGCCTCCCCAGCAGTTGCCCGGCAATGTTTCTGCTGGAGGTTGGTTTCAGTTTGTCCTGCAAGCTTGACCATCGCTAGCTTCAGATGCACCCCCAATTGCCTTGGAGGAACGGGTCTTTGAATTTTGGCTTTTGTGTCCAATGGATGAGCGCTGTTTAAAGGTACTGCACAGTTGGGGATGCCCCTCTCAATCTGGGGAGTTCCTGTGTGGGTTGGATCAGCCCCCAACCATTTGTGAGAGTGGAAACTGACCTGTTTTGATTTGGTACTCCCAGGGCTTATTAGGTGGAACTGCAGTTCATTTGTTTGAAACCTCTCTTTATATTGAGTGTTTATCATGTAAATGTGGAATCCATTAAGCTATTTTTATTTTCTTTCTGTCTACTTTAAATTTGCTGTTGATGGTATTATAAACACAGTCCAAGGTCTGGGAGGTTGAAAAATACCTCCAGTGGTGGTTTCTCTTGCAGCAGGTTCTAAGGTCTAAAGGGTTAAAAGACACCTCCATCCTAAGATCTCGGAGATTAGAAGACATCTCTGGCCTAAGGTCTGGGACGCTGAAAGACATCTCCATCCAGGGAGGCAACCCGGCGGAGATGTGGGGAGGCCCACTGTTGGAAAGGGACAGAGAAGAATGGAAATATAGTGTGCACATGTTTATATGGAACTTCAGAGGTCTCGTGGCTAGAGTTCTGAGATAAAAGCTATTAAAACTTTGTGTGCACGTGTATGTGGCTAGATGTGTTTTGTGCATGTATATGCAATATGTTATATGTCTACACGGTGCCAATATGGCTTATAAAGGAGCACTCATAAATTAAGTAAATACATATTTAGCTTTCTTTTTTTGTTGCTAGTATAAATACATTTGATTTTAATATATTGACCTTGTATCCTATAACCTTACTAAATTCACTTAATTATTTTAGCATTTTTATATATTTAGTAGGATTTTCTACATATTCAATTATGTGGTCTATGAATACAGATAATTATAATTTCTGGGGGAAAAACCCAAGTATAAAAGCATTTGAGCTTATTAAGTTCACATGAATCTAGTAATCTTTGGCAAATAAACTTTTTTTTAAAATCTAGAATACAAATAAACATGTCTTAAATTGTCAACATACATTCTTGCCTGGCTTACTGGTTATTTTTATGTTTGCCTCTACTAGATATTTTAAGGCATCTGACATAAGGTTAAATGAAAACAGCTGAATCTTCTGAAATTCTGAAACCCGGAAAAATACCCATGTGTTTAAGGTTTTTGCTTAGGTAAAAATGTAAGCATGCCTAAACAAAAATGTGTCAGTAAATTAGAATAAATAAAACTTCAAGTAAATGAGAACACAAAAACAGAAAGCTATGGTCAAAAGTTTATGAAGACATGGTGGGTTTAGTCTCTTAATCCTAGCTGTAGATGCAGTTTCTTCCATTGACTTCAATGTCTGTGGAAAGGAACACCCCAAATCTGTTTCTGACTCCCTCTATCACCTGATATTAATAATACTGTGAGGGATTTAAGGCTGCCAGAGGAGCTGCAGGCACAAGAGCTTACATCAAATGGGAGGCTTTGGTTGTCCCTTTGGTCTTGTGACACATAAGTTGGAAAATGTTTTTATCTTACTTGAACACTTCTGTTTGTTTTCGTAGTAGGTTTTAAGTTTAAAGTAGTAATTAAACCTATATTTAGTGATTGTTTCCTGGTCTGTGTTTTGAAATTCTTTTCCCCAACTTTGTTTATGAAGATGTGTTTACGTATCGAATTTCTTTAGACATTGAATGATTTTGTTAAAGGCACAACTGATCATATTGGTTGTATCAAAGCTATAAAAATGGTTAACAGAAAAATAACTTGAAATGACAGCTTTGTCTAATATCTTGTTTTCATAAGTAATCTAAGTAAACTTTTAAAATGATTTAGGTAAATGCAAATGAGAAAATGATTAAAATTTTCCTAAAAATTATAAAGTGGTTTAGAGTCATATAGTTCCCTGCTCAAGGTACTAATTTTATAGTTTCTTTTTTCCTTTATAATGCTCACTCACGGTCCTGGACACATTCTTATGTCTGATTAATTCAAGTGCAGAATGTTTTTCTTCACCTTTTGGTAACTGGCCTAAGAAATAAAGATTTTGTTTTCTCAAGATAATTTCTATGCTGTCTTCATGAGGTTTTTGATTACTTGGGAAAACTGAGCTTTCAAAAGTTAAGGTTTCTACGTTGCCTCTAAAGTCTTTTGTCACTCTTAGTTAAAAAAATTGCTATTTTACAATGACCTGTGATTCTATTTTGATCAGATGTATTGAGACCATTTAGATGGTTTTTAAAATAGCTTGATCTTTATCATTATTTGAAGTGCTAAGGATTGATGTTGAAGGTTTATTCAGTACTTACTTATGACAGTCAGGTGATGTCATGTCAATAAATTTTACTTTGGGGTGTTGGTATTTTAGAAAAACCTAATTAGTTAACATCTTTAAGTGAGATGTATTCTAAAACTAATACTATATTTGTAGAACTTAGAAAGAGATGACATTATTCAGAACAGCAAATCCTTTCAACATCTTTGCCGAAGTTCAGTCCCTGACTTAGCTCTCCTCCTTCTCTGAAGGCAGTTCTGAGAAACCCGGGGCATGGTCTCTCATTCCTACGCTCACCAGGACACCCAATTTGACTGGGGTCCTCCTCCATTCCCAGCAGGGCAACTGCCTTTAAGGTAGATCCCCATAGAAGGATTAAA
Source organism: Indri indri (assembly GCA_004363605.1). NCBI lineage: Eukaryota > Metazoa > Chordata > Mammalia > Primates > Indriidae > Indri > Indri indri. The sequence goes on from RJWJ010009274.1 coordinate 11,791, forward strand.
TGAAAACAGACAACCTACTGGACTAATACGGATTTATAGAAATAAGAGATAAATGAGAATCCATTGGCATTTTTAGAAAGAATTTTAGAAGCATACAGATGTACACCTGGAGAATCGTGAAGACTTGAGGCTGATTAACATGACCCTTATTGGTCGAAGCATGCCTGATACCCAGAAAAATTACAAAAACTGGAAGGCAGCTCAACCTTGCCAATATTTCACGTGGTTGAAGTAGCCCATAAAGTATTTCATCCTGAAGAATGACAAAAGGATGGCCTACTTGTTTGAGAGCGGTGGCTGCCACTTGTGATATTTTATGGGAAACTGAAAAGTTCACCCTCAGGCATGGTGACTGTTTACACCATGCGTTATGTATTACCCCTACTAGAACAAAAGTGAGGTTTTTTGCTAACAGCAGTCTGGCTGGGTAAATATCAGGCTACTTTGTTAGATAATCCTAATATAACTTTAAAGACTATGTCCACAATAAATCCAGCCACCCTGCTGCCTATAGACTCTCATTCCCCAGTTTATGATTGCATTCAAATCATCGACCAAGTGTATTCCAATCACCCAGCTTTGACTGACCAGCCCCTGCTAGAGCCAGATGAGGACTTCTTTACAGATGGAAGCAACTTTATGGAGCAGGGACAAAATAAAGCTGGAATTGCTGTGGTTACCAGCCAACAGGTAACTGAGGCACAGGCCCTAGCCCCTGGGATGTCTGCCCAGAAGGCTGAATTAATTACACTAACTAGAGCCCTATGCCATGGGAAAAATAAGCATATCAATATTTACACTGATTCTAAGTATGCCTTTGTGGAGGTGCATGCTTATGGAGCTATCTGGAAAGAACAAGGGTACCTTACCTCTGGAAGTAAGGAAATTAAATATGGACCACAAATTCTTGAGTTATCAAAAGCTGTCTTGCTTCCCATGGAGGTAGCTATTATGCACTGCCAGGGACATCAGAGGACAGGTACTCACACTACTAAAGGAAATGTCATGGCAGGCTTGATGGCCAAAAGAGCAGCCTGGCAATTGTCTAACCAACTGTCTTTAATACCCTTCTTACAATTGGGTAACCATGACCCCAAATATTCTGAAATGGATTTTGAAAGCGCTAAAGAATGGGGATTTACTAAAAACGATGACCAAAAATTGCTTATAAATAAAGTCCCCCTTCTTGAGGCCCTCATCAGACCTGCCCCTGAACAAATTCATCAGAGCACCCATTTTGGGTGAGAGGCCACCTTACATTGGATACAACCTCAGCTTGCTGGGCCCAACCTGCAGAGGACTATTCAAGCTGTAATCCAGAGTTGCCCCATATCTGTGAGAAACAACCCAAAACCTTTGGGCGGTTTACAGCTGCCTCCTTAGAGAAGGGACCCTCTCTCCTTAGAAAGCAGGTAGGTTTTATCGTGATGCCATGAGTTCCTGGAAACTTTTGATACCTATTGGTCTTTGACACCCCTTCAGGATGGGTGGAGTCCTAGGAGGCCCTTTCATTCCCAACTAGGAGTGAAAGGGCCTTCAAAGTCACTAAAGTTCTTTCAAAAGAAATAATTTCCAGGTTTGGACTTCCTCAAACTCTCCAAAGCAATGATGGAGCTGCTTTTGTTGCCAAGGTTACTCAGGAAGTATCATGAATTTGTGGGATTGACTGGAAATTACATTCGTCACGGAGGTCCCAATCCTTGGGGAAAAACCGAGTGGATGAATAGAACTCTAAAAAAGACTCTAGAATCTGCCAAGAAACCAACTTAACCTGGGATAAAGTACTGTCTCTTGCCCTGCTGAGAATTTGGGTGGCCCCCTGGAACTAAGTTGGCACTTGGCCTCTTTGAAATTTTATGAGAGACCCTTCCTAAAGTCCCCTAATAAGGGTTTACCCAATGATCTCTTGTCCTCAGAAATGGAGGCGCAATCATATGTAAAACAGCCCTGTAATGTCCTAACTAGTATCTCTGAGTTTGTTTCCAACAGGCTCTGGTTTCTGACAGATGTACCCCTCCATCCCTTGAGGCTGGGAGATAAGGTGTGGCTCAAAACTTGGTGGAACCAGCATGCCAAGGATCAACCAAAGCTGCAGTGGATCAGCCCTTTTAAGGTGCTCCTGACCACACACTCAGTCAGGCTAGCAGGACTGAAACCATGGGTTCATCACACGCCTGTCAAAGCAACCAGAAAACTCCCTGCCAATTCAGAAGCCAAAACAACAGCGAGCTTGTGAGTCTTTAGAGGGCCTAAAGCTACTCTTTCACAAAAAAGTAAGAAATTCTTACTACCCACCTTTAAGTCCATAATAGGTTGGAAGTTGCCCATTAAACTAGCTCCCTAAAACTGTTTTCATAAGTGACTAGAGAAAAGTTGGATAGAGATTCCCTCTGGGGAACACTGCACAAATGTTTTCCAGAAGGGATCCCAGAGGGGGTGGGACTTCTTTGGGTATACTTTACTCCTTTGGTGAGGAGAGGGTAACAGCTCAACATGTACTGAGAAGTTTAAGTTATAGCCCAAAACTTTCATTTTTCTTCATATCCCAGCTATGTCACATTTCAGCGTGAAGCAGTCAGATAGAATGATGCCCTGATACCTCATGATTGGGGAATGAATAAATAGAAGGGGGAATTATAATTGGCCTTTCAAAATGACCCCCCCCCCCGCCTAAGTTACTTTTTGTTCCTTCAGACTTTACCAGTCAAGCCTCACAACCAGATGTAACCAGCCTCTCCACAGGACTCGCCATCCATCGCCAGCAGCTGACTGTTGAATCCGACCACCTGAAGACCCTATGACTTCAAGCCCCACACAATGGGACCTGCCTTCCACAGCCCACTATAAACACCCTTGCCCTTAGTCGGTTGGGGAGACACATTTGTGACTATTTTTCCCATTCTCTCCACAGATGTCTTTCACATTAAAATTCCTTTCTTCTTTGGCAATCCTCATTGTATTAATAATTAGCTCTTCGTGCAGCAAGTGGGAGGACCTAGGCTGAATCACTTTGTAGGTTTGGTAACATAAACATGGGCCTCAAAGCCAAGCCAAGAATGCTGGTGGAGAAACCTGCCTTTCTGATCTTAGAAGGAGAGGAATCCAGATAGCAGAACATTACCTATTAATTAGAGTCACACTCATTTATGTGACATGCTGCTGTGAACATCAATTTCTATGTTATACAACTTAAATATTTTGTTAAAATAACATAAACTTTTGTTAATATCTCATGGTTTTCAAAGAACATTTTAACATTTGTGATCCCTGGTTTTGACTCTCAAGCTAATGCTACCAGGTAGCCAACATAATTATTATGATACCCATGTCACAGAGATGGAAGCTGAAGGTCTAAAACATTGAGTAATTTTTACAAATTCACACAGCAAATAAATAGCATAGTCAAGAACAGAATCCACACTTCTGTTCTGGTGTGCTTTCTTCTCAAAACAACGAAGACATAGAAAAATGTTATCAGAAATTCTAAAGTCAAAGAGGAACTGATGCTCAGAAATATATTTAGGATAGCTGGGTGAGATTTTTCAGTTATTTCATATTTTTAAAACAAGGAAAAGAAAGGGATGGACAAGTTGATGGTCTACACTTGAAGATATTAACAAATGGTAGAGAAGAAAATTGTTCTACCACTCTTCCTTGCCCAACTTCTCAGTCAATGACTCAGAGCCTTTAGCTGGGTAGAAATGAAATGGATAAGCAGAAATCCAAACCACGTTAGACAAAAGGAAATCGAGCAAGTCATCTGGCCCATGGTATAGCCAAGAGATCCTTGCACCTGTCGATTTGGTCTGAAGACGTGGGGTGTAAAGTGCCAGATGAGGAGCTCTGGCATACACATTTTTAACAGCAGAAATGGAGTAGAAGTGACTCTCCAAATATTGGTTGGTGATTGTAAAGTTCATCCCGTCAAGAACCCAAAATTAATTATGCAAGGATTACTTATGTAATCAATAGACCAGAAATCCATTCAAGATAGGGATTATTTTGTCTTCTTGGCAACTATCACAATGACTTACATGTCAAGGGCACTCCATAAACATTTGCTGACCTAACTTGAATGTAAGAAATGAAGTGGCCATTATTGGGTGCCCATATGGGTTCACTAGGAAAGAGCAGAGAAATTGCATGACTTTTTGATACAATTCCTAGACTGGGAAATAGTCTGTACCTGGATTTCAGTAAGACATTGAAGCAAGTATAACTCTGCAGACAAGATTTGATGGAATGGCTTGGGAAATCATTCAGTTATACGGATTAACAGCTGGTATAAAAGGCATACTCACAGGATGACTAATTGACAAACACAATGTGAGGTCTCCAGGACCGTATCTTGGCTCCAATTTTTGTGAACACTTTGTCCCTTACATTCATGGGAACACTGTAGATGGTTTCTGCTCCAGATAGTGCAGTAAATTATGCACTACGAAAATGGCTTTAGCATTTTTAATGGGATTATGTTAGCCATTAAAACATGCTCAAACTCCATAACTCTTTTAAAAACATATTCAGCTTTCTAAAACAAAGACTTTATTTTTTAGAGCAGTTTTAGATTCACAGAAAAATTTGAGCAGAAAACACAAAGAATTCCCACATACCACCTGCCCACCTGCCGCCACACACATAGGTACCCCTGTTGTCAACTTCCGCCTCCAGAGTGGGACATTTGTAACAATGGATGGACCTACATTGACACATCACTATCACTCAGAGTCCATAGTTTATATTAGGGTTCACTCTTGGTGTTGTACATTTTATGATTTTGATAGAGTATAATGAAATGTATCCACCATTATGCTATCATATAGAATAGTTCCATTGCCCTAAAATCCTATGTGCTCTACCTATTATCCCTTTACCCCCTTAACCTCTGGCAACCACTGATCTCTTTACTGGCTGCATAGTTTTGTCTTTCTAGGATATCAAATAGGTGGAATCACACAGTATGTGATCTTTTCAGATTGGCTCCTTTCATTTAATAATATGCATTTAAGTTTCCTCTATGTCTTTTCATGGCTCAATGGTTCATTTCTTTTTAGCACTAAGTAATATTCCATTTTCTGAATGTACCATAGTTTGTTTACTCTTCTAATATATGTTTGCTTCCAAGTTTTTGCAATTATGAATAAAGTTGCTATAAACATGCATGCACAGATTTTTGTGGACATAAGTTTTCAACTCACTTGAGTCAATACCAGGAAGCACAACTGCTGGATAGAATGGTAAGAATATGTTTAGTTTCATAAGAAACTGCCAAACTGTCTTCCAAAGTGGCTATACCCTTTTGCATCCCAACCCAAAAATGAGAGTTCTTGTTGCTTCACATCCTTGCCAGCATTTTCTGTTGTCAGTGTTTGGTATTTTGGCCATTTTAACTGGTGTATACTGGTATCTCGTTATTGCTTTAATTTGTGATTGCCTAATGACATAAGATATTGAGCATCTTTTAATATGCTTATTAACTTTTAAAAAGAAGGAAAAGGTGGAGAACTTCTGTTATCTAATTTCAAGACCTGATACAGAATTCAAGATGATGTGGCATTGATGTATGGTGTGCATATAGACCAATGGAACCAAATTGAGAGTGCCCAGAAATAGAGCTTCACTTATATGGTGAATTGGTTTTGACCATAAAGATAATCTTTACACAAAATATTGCTGAAACACCTGGATATCGGTATAAAAATAAATTTAACCTGAACATTTACCTCATGCCACGTTAAAAAGATAACCAAATGTTGACCTTAAATCTAACGGCCAAACCACAAAACTTCTGGAAGAATACGTAAGAGAAAATCGTTGTGACCTTGGGTTAGGCAATGACGATTTAAACAGAACACAAAAAGTCAAACCATGGAACAAAATACCAATAAAATAAACTTCATCAAAATACAAATTTTTCTTCAAAAGAGAGTTAAGAAAATGAAAAGACAAGGCATAGAATGTAGGAAAATATTTGAAAAGCATATATTTGACAAAGGATTTATATCCATATACATATGGCCAATAAAAACATTAAAACAGGTATTACATAATTAGTTATCAGGAAAATATAAAAACCACAATAAGATATCATTACACATGCATTAGAGTGGCTAAAATTTAAAAGACTGGCGATATCAGGTGTTCATGAGGATATGGCGCTAACAGAAATCTCATACCTTCTGTTTGAAAAGTAAAATGATGCATCAACTTTGGAAAACAGTTTAGCAATGTTTTATAAAGCTAAACATACACTCATCACAGCATCCAACAATTCCACTTCCAGGTACTTACCGAGAGAAATTAAAACACATCCACACAAACATTTGTACATGAATGTTTATAGCAGCATTATTCATAATAGCCAAAAAAGGGGAATATGTCAAGAGTCTATCAATAAATGAATAAGTAAAAATTATAGTATATATCATATATATATATATAACATGTATACACTATGCTTGTTTATTTTTGTGTGTGTGTGTGTATGCTTTTGGTGTCACATCGATAAAATTATTGCCAAGACCTATGTCATGAAGCTCTTCCCGTATGTATTCTTCTAGGAGTTTTACAGTAACAAGTTTTATGTTTAAGTCTTTAATCCATTTTGAGTTGACTTATGTATATGATGTAAGACAAGGGTCCAATTTCATTCTTTTACATGTAGATATTCAGTTTCCCAACATTTGCTGAAGAGACTATCCTTTCCCCATTATGTGTTTTTGGCACCCTGTCAAAGACTGGTTGACCATATACGCATGGATTTATTTCTAGTCTCTCTATTCTGTTCCATTGGTCTATATGTCTGTCTTCATGCCAGTTGTATACTGTATCGATTACTGTAACTTTGTAATATATTTTGAAATCAAGAAGTGTGATACATCTAGCTTTGTTCTTCCTTCTCAAGATTGATCTGGCTATTCATAGTCTTTCATGGTTTCAGATGAGTTGTAGGTTTGTTTTTTCTATTTCTGTAAAAAATATCATTGGGATTTTGATAAAGATTGCATTGAATCCCCATGAACATGAGCTGTCTTTCCATTCGTTTGTGTCTTCTTTAATTTCTATCATCAACAGTTTCTATTGTTCAGTATATAAGTGTTTCACCTACTTAGTTAAGTTTATTCCTAAGTATTTTTTTCTTTTTGGTGCTATTATAAATGAAATTATTTTTGTAATATGCTCTTTAGATAGTTTATTGTTAGTACAGAGAAATTTAACTGATTTCTGAATGTTGATTTTGTATCCTGCAACTTTACTGAATTTGTTCAATAGTTCTAATAGTTTTTTTAATAGAATCTTTAGGATTTTCTATATATCAGATATTGTCTGCAATCTAAAGAGCTTCTGCACAGAGAAGGAAAAAAATCAACAGAGTGAAAGGCAATGTACATAATAGGAGAAAATATCTGCAAACCATTTATATAATAAGGGGTTACTTTCTTAAATATGTAAGGAAATCTTGCAACTCAACAGAAAAAAACTAATAACCTGATTTAAAATTGAGCTAAGGATTTGAATAGACATTTCTCCAAAGAAGACACACAAATGGCCAAAGGTATGTAAAAAATGCTCAACATTATTAATCATCAGGAAAATGCAAATCAAAATCACAATGAAATATCACACTGTAACCATTAGTATGGCTATTATTAAAAATAGAAAAAGACAACAAGGATGCAGAGCACACTGTTGCACACTTGCACACTGTGGTGGGAATGTAAAATTATGCTACCACTATGGAAAACAGTGTGAAGATTTCTCTAAAAAAATAGAGCTACCATATGATCCAGCAATCCCACTTCTGAGTATTTATTCAAAATAATTGAAATCAGGATCTCAAAGAAATACTATCATTCCCATGTTCATTGGAGCACTATTCACAATAGCCAAAATGAAGAAACATCTTCAATGTCCATCAACAGATTAATAGATAAAGACAATGTGGTATATAAGTACAACAGAGTATGATTCAGTCTTAAACAAGCAGGAAATCCTGCCACATGTGACAACATGGATGAACCTGGAGGACATAATGCTACGTGCAATAAGCCAGGAACAGAAAGACAGATACTGTGTGATTCCACCTAGATGAGACAATTAAAAGAGTCAAATTTATAGAATCAATGAGTGGGATGGTGGTTACCAGAGGCTGGGGAAGGGGGAAGTGGGAAATTACTAATCAAAGAGCATAGAGTTTCAGTCAAGAAAGATGAACACGCTCTAGAGATCTGCTGTACAACCCTTTGCCTATAGTCAACGATATTATATTATACACTTAAAATTTTGTTAAAGTAGATCTCATGTTGTGTTCTTATGACACAAAGTAAATTTTTTTAAAAAAACTACAGTATACACACACAATAGAATACTCAGCAATAAGAAGAAACAAACCATTGATACATGCAACAACATAGATTAATTATAAAAACATCATGCTAAGTGAAAGAAGTAAAAGGAAAAACATTATATACTGCCTGAGTCCTATTATCTGAAGTCCTAGAAAAGCCAAAACTGTAGTAACCAAAAGCAGAATAGTTGTTGCCTGAAGCTAAGAGTCTGGGAAGGGGACTGACTGCCTGGGGACACAGGGGAACTTCGGGAATATTAGAAATGCTCAATATCTTGATCACAGTGGTGGTTACAAGACCACTTACAATTGCCCAAAGTATGTCAAACTATAAACTTAAAATAAGTGATGCAAATTATACCTCAAGAAACTGGGAAAAAACGGTGAAAAAAAATTACAGTAGATATAAAATTCAAGATTCTTATAAATGAAAAATATAGACATTAAAAATCCAATAAATTTAAAAAATAGAATAAATTTCCAAAAAGAGAATTGGAGAGCTGGGAGCTAGCAATGAAGAATGTATCCAGAACTCAAAATAGAGAAACAAGGATTTTATTTTAATTAAAGAACCGTTAGTGATGCGATGCGCACCATCTGGGGGATGGACACGCTTAAAGCTCTGACTCGGCGGGGAGGGGGGCAAGGGCAACATACATAACCTAAACATTTGTACTCCCATAATATGCTGAAATAAAAAAAAAAATGAAGTACTCAGCAGAGTCTAGCACCCAGTAAACATGAATAAATGTTAGTAATTCTTATTTAAAAAAAAAAGAACAGTTAAGAGATATAAAGGGTAGATGATTTAGAGTCTGTGATATATTTAAAACTTTTTAGGAGTCTCATTGAAAAACGGTGAAGGGAATAACATGAAATAAATGTTTTACAAGATAATTGCTGAGAATTTTCTAGAATTGTAGAAATTACATGCTCTCTCTGACAAGTCACTTTGAGTTCTAATCAGGGTAAATAAAAATAAAACCTCACCCAACCACATGGCTCTGAAATGGCAGAGCATCGAGAATAAAGGGACCGTCTTCAAGTTAACACATAAAAAAGATAGATTAGCACAAAGGAATAACAGATCGGTAGCCGACTTCTAATCAGTAATAATGGAGAATTATCTTCAAGGTGCCAAGGAAAAGTAATTGTTAACTTCAGACTTTGAACAGGGTCATTCTTCAAATGAGAGTGCAAAATAAAGACATTCTCTGATGTTCAAAGACTAAGAGTTTACCACCTACGGCTTGCTAAAAGAACAAATTAAGAACATTCTTCTCTTTGGGCAGAGAAAGGAAACCCAGAAGAAAAGACTGGGATCAGATGAGCACAGAAACAGATCATTAAATTTAATTAGCCATTGACTGTGAAAAATGACTATTCTATGGCTTAAAACATTGAAATAAAAGTTACCATAGCCAATGAGGGTGGGAACTGTTTCTGTTCTAGAGAAAGATGGAACCAGCGTACAAAATGTTAGACTCTGCTGGAAAAAGTAATACTGAAGCATGTTACCAAATATAACGGTGATCACTAAAACAAATTTCATCATGTGAAAAATAAAATATGACCAAGCCATATGAATATATGAAATGTTGGTGCTAAATCTCCATCTTGGTAAAGGGTCTGTGTAATCTGTAGACTTAACTCCATCTACCCCAGGCAAACATCATTATTAAGATGACATTTTTCCCTTGTTCCCGAATTATCTCTAACTGAAGCCTTTGGAACTTAGCTATAAAGCTGGATGATGGAATTCATTTATAGTATGTCTGCAGTTTCAATTTAGGCATTGATGTTATTATATTAGAACTGTTAGTATGACTATCTTTTAGCTACTACCCAACTCTCCCAACTCTATGGCAAAATCACTTTTTAAAACTATTGTTGCTGTTTTTTGTTGTTATTATGTCTCTTTAGTTTCTGTTTCTTAATTTTTTATTGCATGTCGCACATATAGATGAGGGGACAGATGATAAAATTTTCAACTCAATTGTCACAAAGTGAAAATAATTGTGTAACCACCACCAGGTCAAGAAATAGAACATCATCAGAACTCAAGAAACCCTCTTGTGGCTCCTTTTTCCTCCAAAAAGTTTGCAAATATTAATACTTCCATCACTGTGGTTTAATTTTGTCTATCATATAGTATATGTATATGCAATTATATACTATATATTCTTCTATGTCTGGCTTTTTTCACTTTTTTCATTTTTGTGAGACCCATATTGCTGTGTGTTTGTTTTTATTGCTAGATAGTACTGTACTGTATACGTATCATCAAATATCCAATCTTTGAATGAAGAATTGTACATTTTTGCTGAATATGTTAATACATTTCTACAGGGTATGTGACCAGAAGTAGAATTTGGGGGTCATAAAGTACATTTATGTTCAGCTTTAGCAGATAATGTCAGTGTTCCAGAAGTGGTTTTACCAATATTCACTCCCACCAACAATGTCTGAGAGTTTCTGTTGCTCTGCATTCTCACCAAGACTTCGGTTTGCCAGGATGTTAAATCATGGCTGTTTTAGTGGGTGTCTAGTGGCATCTCACCATGGTTTTAATTTGCATTTTTTGTATCACCTACAAGATTGAGTTCTCTTTCATATATATGCGTACATGTATACATATATAGGTCATTTGGGTAGCCTCTTTTATGAAGTGCCTAAAAGTCCCTTGCCCATTTTTCTATTACATTATTTTCATTTTTCTTATTGAAGTGAAAGATTTATGCATTTAAGATACAAGCCCTTTGTCAGTTATACACACTGTAAATATCTTCTTCCACTGTGTGTTATGTTAATAATATCTTTCAATCATTTTTGGACATTTTAAAAACTTTTTCATTTGGGAATAATTTGAGATTTACAGAAAAGTTGCAACAGTACGAAGAATTCTCATATACTCTTTATCTAGATTCTCCAAATGTTAATATTTTACCATATCTGCTCTTTTTCTATTTTTTCGGAACCACTTGAGAATACATATTTGTTTAACCCCTAAATATTGCAGTGTGTCTTTTCTAAAAAACAAGGATAATCTCTTATATAACCATAGTACAATTGTATAATGAAAATCTGGGAATTTACATGGATGCTATACTACTACCTAATCTACAGATCTTATTCAAATTTCACCAATGGTCATAATAATATTCTTTACAGTGAGAAAAAAAAAATGTTTCTGGTCCTGGATCCAATCCAGAATTATTATGCCTTGTATTTAGTTACCATGTCTCTTTAATCTCTCTTAATCTTAGTTTCTCATACTTAATGTTTCATCACACTGACATTTTTAAAGAAATTAAATATATCATTTTGTAGAATGTTCCTTCAATGGATTTATCTGATGTTTCCTTGTGATTTAATTTAAATCATCTATTTTTAGCAGGAGTAACATAGAGTGATATTATATTATTCTCAGTGCATTATATCAGAAGGCACAATTTGTCCCAATATTGGTGACCCATGAGTTTTAGTCACTGATGATCCTTGATAATTAATGAATCAATTATCACTATAATTTTGCCAAATGGTGATTTTTTAATTTTATCATCATTTATTGGTTGATATTTTACTGTAATAAATATCTTTCCATTCTCTAATTTATTCCTTCCTTTATTCATTCATTTATATTAGTATAGACTTACGGAATCTTATTTTCTTCAATAGGTTATAATCCATTGCTAACAATATTGATTTTAATGTTCAAATTTTTCCACATTTTGCCAGTAGCATCCCTTATAGCTGGCTATGTAGCCTTTTGAAATGTTTCCATGATTCTTTGAGCTATTCCTTACTTTCTAGAACAATTAAGATGTTCTGGACTTGCCTTGTATTTTCCCAGTTCCAGTCCTGGAAAGAACTTATTTATTAAAGGAGTCCTGTTTCTTTTGGATGGACAGTATGTTTAGAAACCAAGATCTTGGCACGAGGAGTGCTCATTGTTGGTGGGGTGTCATTGCTTTAGCCTCCAGTGGACAGAGCTAGGAAAGCATATGCACGAAGATAAACAGATCAATAATGCAGATCATGCGTGTTTACTGATTCTTCCAGTTCTGTCCCAAAACCCAATTACACTCCAATAACACAGGGTCATGTCACTTTTCCTTGTATTCACATGTATAATTGTCTTCTCCAACTCTGAGACACTTAGTTCCCATTATCCACCACCTATTTACTTATTGCTTAATCCGAGAATACACTGGAATATACAGAAAGTAATTTCAGAATTGCTAACCCACACTAAACTTCCTACCTAGAGTTCAACGTTATAACAATTTTTGTCTTTGGTCTGCATGTGTATAGTTAAAATATTGTATTCAAAAATTACTTAGGTTAGTTTATTTTTTTCCTTCAATGTGGTTTTTAAATATAGATAAGTTGTTTTACTTTGTACACCCTTCAGGGTTTCTTTCCACATCTCTATTGATTTTATTTTATTTATAGTGTATGTGAAACATTAATATAGTTCCAAAAGTCTAATTAAACAGAAAGGAAGACTCAGAATATGTCACTCCCCACCCATTCTACGCTGTGCCCAGTGCACCCCGACACCGTCCTTTCTGCCTGTTCCTCCCCATGTCCTGTAAGTAAATAAATAGTTTTACAGCTGGGGGTTTCTCGAATTCATCCACATTTTCACATTTTTTCATAGAGATCAGCAAAATAATCTTTCGTGTTTTTAAAAAACTTCTTCTGTTTCAATGTCATTTCCTCCTTTCATTTTATATTTTGTACATTTTTTCCTTTCTCCCACCTGTTTCTTACTTAAGCTTGCTAATGCTTTGTCTATTTTGTTCATTTTTATTATAAAAATCAGAATTTAGATTTATTAATTAGATGTACTACTTTTCTATTCTCTACTTCATTTGATTTATGCTTTTATCATTTTTTTATTTTGTTTTCATTTAGTTTACTTTGTTGCTCTTTTTCTACTTTTGGAGTTGAAATTTTAATTTATTTATTTTATTCTTTCATGTTTATTGGCATGTTTAAGGCAATGGATCTTCTTCTGATAACTATCTTAAATTTATACTATAGACTCTAATATGTAGTATTTTCATTACCATTAATTTTTAGAAGTTATTGGGTTTCCGTTTATATTTCTCCTTTTACCCAACAAGTGTTTAATGGGAGTTTGTTTTTTTTTTTTAATTTCCAGGAGGACCGGGGAAGACCCTTTATTTTCTGATTTATTCCTAATTTTATTGCCTTGTGATCAGTGTTATAGTATTTATACTTTATAGAAAATTCCGATCCTTTCTTTATAACCTAACATATCATCAATTTTGGTCAGTGTTGCATGTGTGCTCAAGAAAAGCTGTGTTCTCTTTTTACAGGATATAAATATAAGGTCTACCTTATTGATTGTGTCACTGAGCTCTTCATTGGCTTTATTAATACTTTGTCCATTTGGTTTGCCTTGAACTAAGAATGGATATTATATTCTCCCATTATTAGAGTGTTCTTACATCTCTTTGCATCTCCTGTAGTTTCTGGTTTATACTGGTGGTTACTATATTACTCGGTGCATATATGTTTATAACTGTTATATCTTCTTTGTGCATTGTGGCTTTTAGCATTAAAAAGTGTCCTTTTTAGTCAAGTGCAATGTTTTTGGCTTGAATTTTATTTTGCTGACATCATGATTGCATTCTTGTTTCCATTTTTTCTGGCAAAACTTTGCCTGTCCTTTTATTTTTAGCTTTTCTGAGCCACTAATTGTTTTGGCATAAGATGTGTTTCTTCTATGCCAGAGCTGTGTCTTGTTTTGTGAGCCAAGTTTAAAATATTTTCAATAAGTCCATTAAGCCCATTCATATTAACATGACTTATATTTGGTCTCGACTCTGCCATATTATTTTTGTTATAATTACACTGTGCTTGCTATTTTCTCTTTCTTATGTGGTATGTTTTCTTTGCACTTTTGTTTTTAGATTTTTTTAATTATTTAAGAAAATTATTTGTGCCTTCGTACTTGAACTTTTACCATCTAGTTTATCAGTTTTCAATCAATCATTTGACTTAATCTAACGGACAATCAATGAGCTGATCACACTTTCCTCTTCTGCTCTCCCTTCTTATACCATTTTTAAAGTTGTATTGTTTCTACTTTGTCAGGATATACAACATTAATATATTATGCATCCACTCATCCCTACCTTTGTTTTAGGCTTAGATCTATAATTAAAGTGCATTAAGTGTTTACCATCTGAAGCTGTCATTTTATTTCTTCCTATTTTCTGTCCATTTGTGTTCTTACTTTTTGAATTTCTGATCTGTGTGTGTGTGTATAATATACATAAACATACAATATTTGAGGAATATATATACACATACATCAAATGCTTTTGGGGGATATTTGCTTTGGAGTGTTGAAATGCACTTTCTTCTGCTTGAAGATTAATTGCTGGGGAGGAGTGTATATTCATCAGCGTAAGTGTATAATTCTCCTTTTACACCTTCTTCTTATAGTGGCATTGTACGGACAGTGACTACTTGCATCTCTCCCATTCAATGGACAGGAGTGCTCCCTTTCTAAGACTGTCTCTTTAGGTCACACATGCCCTTCTGGGTCCCTTCTCAGAGGTCAGTAGTCTGAAACACCAGTGCTCCTTTTCAGCTTTTTTAAAAAAATTGTTTGTTTGTTTGTTTGTTTGTTTTAATATACCTAAAGAGGAAATTTGGGGGGAATGACTTTAATTCAGCCTCAGTTTCCCTCTGCAAGTAGGGAAAGAGGAAATAATTGTGAAAATATAATTGTGAAAAGAGGAAGACCAATGTCCCTGGTCTCGGGATGCTGAGCTATTCTAGAGAGCAGCCAGGGTCTGATAACCCTATCTTTCTGTGATATCCTGAGGCAACAAGATATACCCCTCAACATTACCAACAGATGGCTGTTCCTCCCCAGACCAGACAAGGAATAGCCCCGATCTCTTAGAAACCTGTAGGCTGTCTGGACAACGCCACCACCCTTACTTCTCCTCTCTGGGGATTCTCTTCATTCTCAGGAAGCTGGGAATTGTAATATCCTTGCTTTTATTTTGCCCATCCCCGTGATTCTGTTTTTTGTAAGAACCACCATCCTCTGAAGTTACACTTTTGGAACTAAGAAGTCACTTCTTAACTAGGCCAATCACTTACCGTTTCTGGTTAGGAAAATGTCACATTTCAATAAAATGAAGCAAGAATTCCCTTGACTTTCAAATTAATAAAATCTTTCACACTGTGGGTTCCAAAATATAAGCATGAGGTCCCCAGAGGCTTTTCACGGTCTATTCTTGCCTAATATCATGCACTAGATCCATTATTTCTTTAGAGAAAAGTGTTGAATTCAGATGATTTTATGCAAATATTTTTATAATTTGGCAAAGGATTCATTCGGTTTCTGTCAACTTTATTCATCTTTTCCTGCAGGTTGCAGTGTCAATGTTCTCTGTTTGTAACTTTGGATCAACAGACAGAATATTCTTTTTGAAAACTGGAATTCACATAACCAAATCCCTAGTGGGGGAAAAACACTCTAAGTAAAGTGTGCTCAATTGTCTCTACTGTACTTTCGCTTTCATATCTGGGCCATTACAGACCCATTTGATGTATTTTAAAAGCTAGTGCAGATGGAAAGAATTCATAGGATAATGAATATTCATCCTTGAAAACCAAACCAGGAATCTGTGTAGCAATAATACTGTTATATAAGCATCACCTGTCAAAGGGCCCATTGATTTGATTTGATTTTCTATGTCTAAGGAAATGCTCTGTTTCTCAGGGCCTCAATCTCTCTCCCTCTCTTTCTCTCTCTCTCTTCCTCCTTCCCCACCCCCCTTTCTTTCTCTGTCTCTTACATCTTCTCTCCCTCTGTATATTTTTATATAGAGAATTTTATCAGCAACTATGTTATGATAAAATTGTGTAATCTTGTAAACTTTCATAAGGATTGTAAAGCATTTCTCAGACATTAGCTGGTGAATCCTAACTTCCTGGTAAGCCTTCTACACAATGAAAACAAAAATGCAAAGACATGGTGGAAATACCCAGAATTTAACAAGTCACCTGGTATCAACATTACATATGAATTCAACCTCAGGATATTTATGGCGGCAATCTTAGTTTCTGAACCTGGTCTGATTTGGAGTTTCAAAAAAGTATAAAAATGGAATCCCATTTTTGTATTAAATAGACTGGCTTATTGAAAAAAATAGTATTATAAAGCAAATACATATGTCCAAAAGTTCAATATTAGTAATTTAAGATCATTTAAAAAGTAATAAACTATGATTTTCTTATCACATTGACAAAATGCTGATACTATTGACAACAGGTTGATAAACAAGCCCCGTCACTCATGGCTATTGGGAAAGTGAATGTCCCAGGCCACTCTGGAGGGCAGCTGGCATGTTTCATATGGTTGGACCAAGTAATTCCATTTCTAGGCTTTCATATTAAAGAAATAATTGTGCATACGAACAAATATTTAGCTAATAGGATGTTTATTACAAATTATTTTTGATAGCAATAAATGAATAAGTAAACAAGTAGATAGAATAATCTAAAGCCCCCCTCCAAAGGAAAATAATTAAACATCCATGTACATGGTACTTTTTTTCACACTGCCAATTCATTTCTTCCAAGGATCCAGGTGATACTTTTCCATCTGTCTCTACACCAGACCAGAACCACTGCTTAGAGATTTCCACTGGCCAACTTGCTGGCCACTGCCCGGTTAGCCACCACGTTCGTGCCCACGGTTTCAGAGGAGGCACCTCCGTTGCAGCCAAAGGGGAGTAGAGCAGTGGGACAGCACCCTCCCCCTGCGCCCCCAACTCTAAGCTCATGCATGCCACATGAAATCGCCGATGTTCAACTGTTTTTTGACCCCAAACCCCAACAAAGTCGTAAGATTCAACCTAACGGAAACTCCAGCGTTCTCTCCACACTTCTCATTAGACACTCCCCACAGGGTTATCAGTATATTCGACTTCCGCTAACATTTTACCTGACTGTGAGGTGTCCACCCTGCTGGTAACTCCTCAGGACTCAACACAGGACCGGAAACAAAGTGCTGCACAAATGCGAGCGAGGAAGGTGCTGGAGAGGAGTCCGCCGCGGGGTAGGGGGTGCTGCATAGAGAACAATGGAGAATCAAGATGTGAGGACAAGCAATTTAGACTGCACAGACATTGTTTAACACAGGAAAGAAACACAGGAAAAAGGTGTTTCTTTACTTTGGGTACCAAGTTGACGAGACGAGAGCAGAGGCTCCCGTTAGGAGGGCGTGGCAGGACGGCAGTGTGAGGGTTGCGAGTCCCTGTGAGGCTGGCGAGCGCGGGTCTGGAGAAAGCATGGAAGTTAGTGACAATTCTCAGAAAGATCCATAGGGATTGTTGACTGCTTGAAAGCTGTAGTTGCTGAGGAACCAGAAGAAGAAACGTGTCCAAGAAGCTGGGATTCTGTAGTGCCACTGATGCAAATGGGAAGTTTGGGGTAGGCATGTTATTTTAGAGGATTTGATGAACTCTCTTGCTAACCCAGCTGTGAGGGTCAGTTTTTTGTATCAACTTCTCCAGTTATTTAATCAAACACTAATCTAGGTGTTGCTGTGCAGGTAGGTATTTTTTAAATGCGATTAGCAGGTACAATCCGTGGACTTCATGTAAGATTACCCTGCGGAGCCAGGGTGGGCCTCACCTAATCAGTTGAAAGGCATTATGAGCAGACCTGAGGTTACCCTGAGGAAGAAGAAATCCCTTCGGGGGACTGCAGCTTCCACCCCTGCCTGAGGCCTTCCAGAAAGTACCCTTTCTGAAGACCTGCCCTGCAAGATTTCAGACTTGCCTAACCAGCCCTGGTAATTTCCCGAAGCCGCACAATGAATCCATCAGTCTGCCTACCATCTCTGTCTAGTCGTCTGCGGCCTGTCCACTGTTGATCTGTACCTATGCCCTACACGCCCTCTGGTACCTGTCAACCCTCCATCTGTATCATCTAGCTCTGTCATCTGTTCTCCCTGCTCTCTTTCCCTGTGGAGCCTTAGTGACACGTCAGGTCAAATTATTCTGGACAAATTCTGATCTTCATTGTCTTTTGCATTGGAAACATCATGTTGCTGCCCTCCCCACATTCACTGGTGGTTATCTGAGTGATTGTGACTGAAGCCCCTTCCCACACACCCTGCTTGGCATCCCTCCTGTAGTCTGTCTGGCAAGGTTTCCAGCATTTCCCAAAGTTGCCGCCTCCTCGGCCTGGGGAGAGAGGATGTCAGTAGCTTTCCTTCTGCCTTTAGGTGGAAGCAAAGCCCCTAAGTCAGTGGTTTTCAGCCCATCTGGCACATTGAAATCACCTCTCAATCTTTTCTAAAATGCTGGTGACAAGCGCCTCCCTGGATCATTCCAATCAGAATTTCTGGGGCCGGGGCCCGGGGCACACATGAGTTCTTTCAAAGCTGCCAGGGCAATTTTAATGTCCAGGTAAGACTGAGAACCACTTGTCTAAATCAACATTCACAGTTGGGACAATCTCTTCTACCCACATCCTCCCCGTGTGTATCCATCCGATCTCCCTGGCCACTTATCCGAGTGACCTCAGGTTCTTGGCGGGCACACCCCCTGCGCCACACAGCTCTTTATAGAGATGGATAAGGTGTCGGGAAGAGCACGAGCTTTGCAACCAGGTGCCCAAATCTCAGCTCTGCCAACAATAGATTCTCTTTGTGGAACTCTTTGCCCTAACGTGTTACGTGTCACAGTAAGAGGTGGCCGCCGTTATCTCCAGCACAGCAGAGGGGTCTGAAGTTTTGAGGCTGCCCTCCAGCTATCACAGAGACCTGGAGTACTCAACTAGCTGTCTCCCAGTGCAATGGAACCTATCTTGTTCATGCCAGTCAAAGGGGAGGGGCAAGATGTGTGCGAAAGGTAGAATAATTTAAAGAAATGCTTAGAATGTCTTAGGTTCAGAAAGGCATTTGACATCTCACATGACATTTTAAAAATTCTGCTTAAACGTCACCCACTACTTCTATCTTCTCCATTCACCAGCACAACAAACCCCGTATTCTTGGGACTTGCAGGACCTTTGTAAGCTGTGGGAGAGGATGCCAGGCCGCGTGGCCCTGAGGAACTCCATGTCCAGGGACCCCTTGAAGTCAGCAATGTTGAATTCCCTCGATCTCTGTTGCATCTGCTCCATAGCAGGCAGAGAGCAACGCCACCCTCCCCCTCCAATCTTGTTCCATCGCCCTTGATTTTAAATTCAATACTCCCCCTTGCTGTGCTCTGACTCTGTCTCAGGAGGCAGGACTGTCCCTCATTTGAACAGACACTCCACAGCCCCCTTGTCTTCCAGGATCTTTGACTCCAGTGACAAACTCTGACTCAACTACTTCATCTGGACCTGCTTCTCAAATGTTGTTATCAGTGTATCTCCGAGTATATTACACAGGGAAACTCAGGGGAAGAGTCTGAAGCTATCACCATAAAATGTCCTTAACTCTCATATTTTATTATAAGATTTCATATGAATTGGCCTTCTAGTCCATTTCTAGTCCATCCATAGAAAAATGGATCTTGTAAATTACCTACCATCAAATAAAATTAACACTTTGGGAAGATATGCTATGATTATGCTAGACTATGATTTCAAGCCTTCAGGGGGTATATGCATGGTTGAAAAAAAATCACAGATAAAGCACACAGCTGGTGTATAATAACTGCTGATTGGTTAACATGGGTAGTCCAGAAAATAGCTCAGAAACAGCCGCCTGTCGTGGCCCTTATGCCATCATATCCATGGTGGATATGGATCCCATCAAGTCCTTCAAACAGTGGTCCATGAAAGCTCTTCCAATCCGCTGTGCCAGGGCCAGAGAATAAGCCCACTGGCTGTCCCTGTCTGTCACCCCCCACTTCCATGATCTGAGGTAGGTCTCCTATTTTCTGCCTCCGCACGTCTGCAAAATTAGGAGGATGAATTAATTTGTTCTTCTGGCTCCAAAATTCTATCCTGTGCATAGAATAACCTCATACAATTTTTTCAAGTTTTCTCTCTAGCAGAACTGCTTTAAAAATAGATAAGGATTATTTGTAATTAATTTCCAATTACCTCTAAATAAATTAATCTCTCCAAAATACTTCACCCTCTTAGGTAAATGTTTCTTCTGAAATATCAATATCAGTAGTCACTAATTTGCTTAGAAAATCTTTCCCCCCAGGTCCCTGCAGCATAAGTTCCTCCTCTAGCCCCCTGTTGAGATTACCTCAAGTCCCAAATCCGTGAAAATCATGCTTAAGGAGATGTCTCTCTACCTGCTTCCATGACACACATCATCAGCAAGTCACAGCTTTGATTTCGGGAAATTCATTATCAATTTCACACTCCATGTGCTATGGGGGAGGGTTCAATTCATTTTAGGCAAAGCCCGATGACACTACATTTTGTCTCCACTCCCCTGTTGCCGACACCAGAGGACTTGGAAGAATAACATTTTAATGGCTTGAAAACCGTTCCCAACAGAATTATCTGAGAGAGGATTTTTCAAGGGTTGCATCACTAAATGACCAAACAAAGACACAGTGTCTGGCTACCGCCCACATGACTCTGCTGCGAGCCGTGTTTTCATAATGATGCAGCAAGATTTAGACACACCTCTTTTATAAATGGTAAAGCGAATATTAGCAAGGAAACAAAAACCTGGCCTTGGAACTAAGAAGCCATCAAAAAATCTTCAGAACAGAGCAAACCCTACTTCATGGTTTGTTCTTAATAATAATACTGGCTCCAATGTGTGGGGCGCACCGGGCACAGAAGGCACATTACCTCATGTGACCTCACAAGAGCCTGATGGGATGGGTCCTTTACCGTCCTCCTTGTCCAGAAGGAGCAACTGGGGCTTCAAGAGAACGTTAACCCGACCAGCTACCAAAGCCAGGAACGGGGAGGAGCCCCAGGTAAACATGATTCCTGAGTCCCTGCTCTCGGCAAGATGGAATGAAAGAAAAGGCTACAGTATGGAAAATATTATGTCAATGATATGCATTTCTTTACGTGTAGTGTGATTAGACTTTCTTTTATTAAATTGTAATCTTAAAGTTTTTAAAAAGCCCTTTTACAGAGATAAAGAAATTGATTTGAATCAAACGTAACTGTTGGCTTTCAGGGTATTTACAAGGGCTTTTGTTTCTTTAATAGGTTACATATTCTGCCCCAGGCTGTCACCAGCTGACCAGCTGAGTAATGACATCCCCTTTTTTTGTTTAAAGGACCAGAGTTGGCTTTATGTAAAGCTTGTCATTGGCTCCATCTGTTTCTTTATGGAATAGGACGCCCTCCTCAACCCTCTCCTTGTGCAGCTCAGAGGTGTGAACCAATCAACAGTAGGATGCTCGGGGGCTTGAAGCTGGCCCTCTCAGGTGCAGGGCACTTGAGCAGCAGATACCTGGCAAATGTCTTTAACGCTCCCAGGACCTGGCAGTGAAGTTAGTATTTCAGAGTCAGACAGAGGCAAGATCCTGTGCTGGAATAATCTGCAGCTCGGCCCAGTTTTTTCACTCACGCCTTTTAGGACACAATTTTGCGTCTCGTTCTGGATGGACACCATAGACGTGTTCGTTTCTCCTCTCAGACTCCAGGCTGCAGTCACATCAGATGTTTTACTGTTCCCCGAAATCAAGACGCTACTCCACGCCCTGGTACCCTGGCTGTCCCCTCTGCCTGGGCTGTTTCCCACGCTGCCTGGCCTCTGCTCCCTCCGCAGTGGTTGGGAAATGGCAGATCCAGTAGATGCTGGCAAAAATGTACTGTCCACGTGTGGGGAGCGGGAGGGAGGCCCGAAGCAACCACAGCGACTTCCCAACAGGGTGGTCATTACTTCCCACATGATGTGGGTCCAACAGGCAATGTGGGACTTTTTAATCGCACACTGGAGGAGAAAGGGGATGTGGACCCACACCGTGGCACTGTGGAACCGCCTGTACGGCAGCAGCTTCAGAGCTGCAGGCTCAGTGACCCACACGAGCCCTGCTGCCTCTGCCTGCACTCTCGGCCCCAGTGCCCAGCCTGTCAAGAACGCAAGCCTGAGGACTTCCATGCTACCCCATGCCACACTTACACACTCAAGTGCCACGGCCTCTGTCTCAGTCATGGTTTTAGAAATAGACACTGCAGGTATGAGGGGAAACTTCCCCTTTGCCCTGGAACATTTGCTGAAAGAACAACTCCTAATAATGTAGATTAATAAGAGAAAGAGGTTTATTTACCATGCCATGGGGAGAATCACAGTGTGGTTACCCAATATCCCTATGGGGTCCAGAAATGTATATATCGTCATTTTAGAGGGGAGGGGAGATGGGGAATATAGGTAGTTCTGTTTAGGGGCAATAAATGGTTACTGGGGAGGATGAATAGGTACTTGGGAGAATGAATGGATGAGGGGAAAAGATTGACTTTTAAATGATTCTTCCTGCAAATTACATTAACTGGAGAGACATACTATATTTAAAATGATTTGGGCCAGGTCTGGTTGCATTCTTGATCTTCCTTCCTGTAATAGAGATAACAGGGAGGGGAAGGGAGGTCAACTGTTCTTTTTGATGGGCCTGGTTTTGTACAAAAAAAGAGGGAAAGCCCCTTCCAAGGCCTGTTGATGTCTAAGGGCCTTCAATTCAAAATACTCTTTTTACTGAGGAGTCATATTTTGGGTGAAATTTCCTGAGCTCCTTCAACATTTATCTTCTTAGAACCTTCATCTAAGTAGCCTCATCTTGCCACGGGGTTACAGAGGCTGGGCCAACCCTCTGTGCCTAGAGTCTGTGTCACCACACTCACTCTCCTTTCCTTTGTGCTGCCTCTATATTGAGCTGTATTGGTTCATATTAAGTGAAGAAGCAAGTGGTGTTACAGCCTGGGTGTCCTCCAAAATTCATGCGTTGAAACACAAGCCCCATCGTGGTGGTATAAACAGGTGGGGCCTGTGAGAGGGGATTGGGTCACGAGGGCTCTTCCCTTCCCTGAGTAGGATTAAGGCCTCATCAACGAGGCTCCCCACAGCGTTCGTTCGCCCTTCTGCCTCCCTCACATGACCACACAGCGTCCTCTCACCAGCGACACAGCAACAGGCGCCATCTTGGAAGCAGCCTTCTCCAGACACTGCACTCGCCAGTGCCGTGATCTTTCACCTCGCAGCCTCCAGGATGGTGAGGAAATACATTTTTGTTGTTTACAAATTGCCCAGTCTCATGCATTTTGTTATAGTAGCACAGAGCCAGACAGTGGTTCAGGGCTTTTAGTGTCATTTCTGCAAACGCTACTATCTATTGTTTTTTCTTTGTCATTATATATGCAGCTGATGCAGGTGGGTGTGCTGTAACTTAACAGACAACAAAAACTTGGGGCCAGGGGAGAGTTTAGGGTAGGCTCTGCCCCCACCCTCATTTCTGCTGAAAGACTAAATATACAGACAATGGTCAAATCATATGTAAAAATAGAACTCTGACCCCACAGCCCGCAGCAACCACCCAGAAAGCCAACCGATATCTCCAGCAACCAGACAAGGAAGCCAGACAATAATCAGTGAAACCATTAGCCCAAACAGCCAGGACTCGATTAGTGACTGACGGCGTCCCTAATTTCTGCCCCCATGTCCAACTGAGGACCAACAGAGAAAGCCAGATTTGCCGCAGACGGCACCATGAATTTTAGCTGGAGCACAGAGGCGCCCTCGCTGTGACAGGAAGTCTGTAGAAGGGTCTCTACTCCAGGGCTCCTCAGAGCGTGGCTGTGGACTGCCACTGTCCAGGAGCTGCTACCACACTGCGACTGAGATGAGTGTTGAGAGTGTTCAGAAACTTTCAGAGCAAGTATGTTACATGTACTCTAATTATACGTATTGAAGTGTAATTTTATGTGTGTTGAATCTAATAAGAAGAAGTTGGGATTTATCATTTGTATGTCCTTTTTTTAGTAATTCATTTCTATTGTACTTTATAAAATTATTAGTCTGCAAAGGATCAAAAATAAAAGTTGATCTTTCACTACAGAGAATTTGGAAACCTCAGTGGCTATTCCTCTTATAGAAATGAGTGGTGGCAAAGACAATGGATGACAGTGGGTTATCAATAGATGCAATGAATAATCCTTGAATGAATAGATACATGTATGAGTTGAATGAGAAAATGAATAATTATTCATCCAATACACATGCAGTCAGCATGATTTGGAGAGGTGAAGATTCCTGCCCCAGGCTTCCCAGTGGAAGCTCAGGCCCTTCATGCTGTCGGTTTTTCTGCAATGAGAGCAAAGCTCTTAAGAGCTAAAAAGTTAGTCACTGTCAAAGCCAAACCAAAAGTGATTTGGCCAGCACACAGTTATCAGTAAAGTGCAGCGGAAAACTAAACAAGTAAAAGATTTGCATTATGTTTCTGGGAATAAAACAGTGACAGAAATACAGAGAATCAAAGGTATTAGTATCATGTTGGCATGTTAGGCTATTTCTGATTGAAAACAACTGCTTTAAAGGGAGGAATCTATACTAGAATGTACCAGGGCGGCTCCCAGTGGGTCCAGGAAACGTTCCCTCAGGATACATCCTATTCAAAGGCTGGCTTGGCAAGTGCATATGTGTAGAAAGAGCTCTTGGAAAGTCCCATCACTGCACCTGCCAACGTGCCTAGTACTTGTACCAGTGCTGTGTCCAATTTCAGAATTCACTTCCTTGTTATTTCCTTAGCCAAGAAAACATTGACAAGAATAATAACGACAATTAGCATCCAGTGAGAAATATTCTGCTGCAAATTAACAGCGTCCAAGTAGCTGACTCCACATCCGCACAAACAGGCATTTATTCACGTGCCATGCTGCTGTCTCAGGTTTACACCTGTGTCAGTCACGAAGCACGCAGGACTCCTGCCCCAGCAATGATTCTCAATGTTTTATCCACCATGACACACGTGACTGATGACACTTATTTATAGGACACCCTCCCTGGGCAATATGAAGTTAAGTGCCATTCCAGGGGTGGCAGCCACAATCAAGATGCAGGCAAATGAGGGGCTGCTATGAGAGGGCTAACTTAAGTCCATTCTTATTCTTAGTAAATCATCTGCAAACTTTGGTACCTTATTGGTATCAAGCTTTGACCCACCTAACGAGCAAGCACAACCCACCAGAGTGTTACAGCTCTGGGATTGAAAACTCTTTCCTCCCGAACCCATTGTTATGAACTGAAGTGTATCCCCGCTCCACCCTCAGTTCGTATGTCAAAGCCCCATCCCAATGTTGCTATATTTGGAAGGAACTGCCTTTAGGGAGGAAATCGTGATTAAACGAGGTCATCGAGGTGGGGCCCTAATCCGAAAGAGCTGGTGTCCTTGTAAGAAAACACCAGAGACGCATGCGCTCTCTACTCCAGCACAGAGGAAGGACACGTGAGGAGTGGTGAGGGGCATCTGCAAGCCAGGAACGGAGCCCTCACCCGGCACTGAATTTGCCAGCACCTCGATTATGGACTTCCCAGCCTCCAGAGCTGTGAGAAAATAGAGGATTGTTGTTTAAGCTTAGCCACCCTGTGGTATTTTGTCACAGCAGCCTCTGAGGAAAGCACACTTTCTCCCAAACTCACAACACAGAAAACTTGTGTGACCAGATGTGTTCACGAAATGAAGGGCTGGACGGCTGTGGCCCCGTTGCGCTGGTGCCATGCCCTGCCACCCCAACCCCTGACGGGGGTGTCGTCATGACTCTAGATGCATGTATTAGTCTGCTCGGGCTGTGTGGCACACACACCAAGCAATTTTCTGGAGCAGTGGTCCCCAAACTTTTTGGCACCAGGGACCAATTTCGTGGAAGACAATTTTTCACAGGCAGGGGGTGTGGCTGGGGGGTGCACCTCAGGCAGCAATGTGAGCGATGGGGCGTGGCCATAAACACAGATGAAGCTTCACTTGCTCACAGGGAGGGAGTCTGGCGTGGTGCGGGTGGTGGGGTGCAGAGCTCTGTGGCCTGGTCAACAGGCCACAGGATCACACGCTGGCAATGGTCCAAGGCCCAGGGGTTGGGGACTGCAGCTCTAGAGGACACCGAATGGGCACCCTGTAGTTCAATTCAATCCTGACACTACCTATATGGAGACAGCATCAGATCCCACAGGTTAAGGGCTTGGTCCCACAAAACTGCGTCCTGCTTCAGACACCAATTACAAGTCCCAGGCTGTGACCTGTGCTTCTCACCAACCCGTTATAAATTGGGGTTCATGACTGCTCTCCTTGAGTTCAGTAATTTACTAGGATAGCTGGGCTCACAGAACTCAGGGAAACACCACCTACGTTTGCTGGGTTATTACAAAGGGTGAAGATAAACGGCCCGATGAAGCGGGCCATAGGGGTAAGGTCCGGAAGGGTCCAGAGCACAGGGGCTCCTGTCCCCAAGGAGTTGGGGTGTACCACCTCCTGCACGTGGATGCATGGATGCATTCACCAATCTGGAAGCTCATCAAATCTCATTGTTCAAGAGATTTTATACAGCTTAACCTCCGGCTCCCCCCACTTCCTGGGGGTTGGTGGATGGGGTTGCAAGTTCCAACCCTCCAATTGCCTAATCACTTGGTCTTTGTGGTGATGGCCCCACTCTGAGGCTCCACAGTGACCCCACCCTAAGTCACCTCATTAGCATAAACTCAAGTGTTACAAAAAGGAGCTTATTATGAATAACAAAAGACACTCCTATCGCTCTGGGAATGCTGAAAGATTTAGGAGCTCTGTGACAGGAACTGGGCACAGAGACCAAATATGTTTCTGTTTATACTACACGACCCAAGCAGACTAATACAGAATCTGGAATCATGACCACACATTCATCAGGGCTCAGGGTGGGCATGGCACCAGAGCAACGGAGCCGCGGCCATCCAGCCATTCATTTCATAAACACATACCCTGGGCCTCGTCAGTGTTGGGCTCTGTACGGCATTAGGAAGACAGAAGTTGAGTAAAAGTAGGAACTCCATCCTCAAGAAGCCAGTGGGAGAGCCAGCTAAGGAAGCCGTCGACATACACGGGTGTAGGTGTGACAATGAATGGTGCTGAAGGATGCAGGACTCTGCACACCTGGGTCCCATCTGGGATGTTTGGCACCTAGAAGCACAGTGCAGCTGAAAAGTCTGGCCATTCCATGAAGTATAATTTTCTTAGTTTCACTTTAATTCTACATGTGCCCTTCTGTCCCTAAAGGGCAGAGAAGCTAATTAAGGTGTTACAAGGGAATCCAGAATTTGTTTTAGTCAGGTGTGGCAAGACCTGTCCACACTGAAATGCCTGCAGTGAAGGAGGACATTTGCACTCACAGTGCCCTGGAAGCGGGAAGAGCAGCGCACCATGCAGGGCCACCTGGGGAAGCACCAGGGCAGGCAGGAGGCCCGGGAGCTGGGAGAGAAGTGGTCAAGAGCCTGTGTTGTGTTTCCACAGGAAGGAACAGGTGAGGCGGGGCTCGTGTCTGGTTTGAAATGTTTCTACAGATTCTGAGGCATAGGGGCTGTCAGTTGTCCGGCACCTGGACCCGGGAGATGAGACAGGTGCATAGTGGAACAGAGAATGAGAAGATATGGGCTCTAGGTCGGCTGGTTTGCATATGCAAGGTGTGAAGTCATTGCATCTTTAGGAATTGGCTAGGTCTGGGAGGGGCAGTCCCTCCGGAGTCTGCAGAGCCCTGTCAAAGCACCAAAAACACAGGAAAGAAAGAGCCCAGATCAGTACAGAAGGCAGGTGTCCTTGGCGTGGCCCATGCATCACACCCCTGCGAAGGGCCTGCCTGAATCACGGGAAATCTGCAGGTCACAGAGCTCCCTAAAGCTTTTGGACATCTTGGAGGATGCAAAAGTACACAGTGTCATGAAAAACTGATCCCACCAAATACTTTGAGGAGCTAAGTATGAGATATGAGACTATATTATTTCAGTTAAGTCTAGTAGGATGTGGAGAGGAAATTTGGATATCTAAAGCTCCCAACCATCAATTTTGAAAATTTTGAGGGGACTCGGGAAGGGTCTTCATTTCCTTCCAATAGATTTCCCAAACCTCATTCCCTTCTCCACTAACGGAGCTGCACCGTCTGCCTCCGGAGAGGTCACATGGACCCCCCACTCTACCAGGAACTTTGCGTGTGTTGCTTGCTTGAATTTAATCCTCACAAACACCCACGAGGTAGAAATTATTACATTTTACAGATGAGGACATTGAAGGTAAAATGGCAAAATAACTCATTAAGTTGACACAGCTAGAAATCCGTGGCTCTAGGACAGGTCCTAGACTGTCTGACTCTAACTTCCTTCTTCACAGGGTCAGTCCGGCTGTCCTGATTTGACAAGGTTGTGCTGGAGCTGAGGCGATGTCCCCCAAGCCCTTTTCCAGTGATTCCTTACAATGCACCATGACCATGGTGGAAGAAGAGAACTCCTGCCTGTTCCCCTGGTGATCTGCACCACTCAGTAAGCCACAGGGTTGCCCTGCTCATTCCGAGTCACTTTTTTTTTAATTCAGGATATTATAGGGGTGCAAACACTTTGGTTACATGTAATGCGTTTGCCTTGCCCGAGCCAGGGCTACAAGTGTGTCCTTCCCCCATACAGTGCACTCTGCTTCCATTAGTTGTGGGTTTACCCCCCGACCCCCACCTGACCAGCACCCAGTGAGTATTACTACCATGTGAACACCTTAGTGTTGATCAGTTAGTGCCAATTTGATGGCAAGTACATGTGGTGCATGTTTTTCCATTCTTGTGAACCTCACTTCGAAGGATGGGCTCAAGCTCTATCCAGGATAATATAAGGGGTGCTAGTTCACCTTGTACTTGAGTAGTATTCCATGGTATACATATACCACATTTTATTAATCCACTCATGTATTGATGGACACTTGGGTTGTTTCCACAGCTTTGCAATTGTGAATTGTGCTGCTATAAACATTCTAGTGCAGGTGTCTTTATTATAGAATGTCTTTTTTTCCTTTGGATAGATGCCTAGTAGTGGGATTGCTGGATCAAATGGTATTTCTATTTTTAGCTCTTTGAGGCATCTCCAAATTATTTTCCACAGGGGTTGCACTAGTTTGCAGTCCCACCAGCAGTGTAAGAGGGTTCCTGTCTCTCCACAACCACACCAGCATTTGTTGTTTTGGGACTTTTTGATAGAGGCCAATCTCACTGGGGCTAGGTGATATCTCATTGTGGTTTCGATGTGCATTCCCCTGATGATTAGAGATGCTGCGCGCGTTTTTATACGTTTGCTTTCTGAGCCACTTCTGTGCAGGATCGCAGGAGAAGCCGTCGTTGGCTAACAGCGAACGGGCACCTGTTAGTGAGCACCAGGCAATGGGCCCTGTGAGTCACATACTCGTCCTCATCACAGTGGTGGGAGGCAGACATCATCTAGTCTAACGTAGGAGGACTCGTCTCCATTTCTCATCACACTCTCCTATCTGAAGAGGGAATTTATATCTATTAATTTATTTGTGGGTGCCACATGCCTTTCATACATCGTCTCACTGAAGGTGAAATCAGCTCTGGGCAGGTTGCTTAAATGAGAGTGGTTAAGAAACTTGCCTAGAGTCACACAGCTAATTAAGGTCAGATGCTGGACTCTAACCCAGAAGGGTTGGATTAGAAAGCCATGTTCTTTCCACAGACAAGACCATAAGCATTGGCATAAGGCAAACCTGGTTGTCTGGGGCTTTATGGTTCCACAACTTGTCCTCCTCCAGTTTGGGCTGACAGCTGTCCTGTGGGCCCCAGACAGATGTCTGCAGGGCTGCCTGGTAAGCCCTGGCTCCTGCAGCCCCAACTGGCATTGTTAGTGCAACACCACAGCTCTGCCCTCCTCAGCATCCCCAGGGCAGAGCAATTGCCACACAACATACCTGGCTCACCTCTTGTGGAAGGAAAATTATGTCAATCTCCAGATACATGAGGACTTGGTGTTTGTGCTGGAAACAGTGTCCTGGAAGCCTGGGTGGGGACGGGGGGTGATGCATGCCCAAGGTCTAGAGGAAGACGTAGGAATGTGATGTACCTTCAAAACATCTCTCCTGAAATATGAGTTCAATACGGAGGTGAAGAAAGCAAGAGTTTATGTTCGTGTGCATTGCTGAAGTCCTCCTCATGCAGAGCATTCAACCCTTACACGGTGTCCCTCCCCAAGAAGGCACGCCCCAGTCCCCACGTTACAGCACGTTGTCCTGGGTCCCTGAGAGCAAAGGCTGATGCGAATGCTCCCAGGGTAATGCTTGATCGGGGAGCACAAGCCCAGGAGATAGAGTGGGATAAATAGATGGAGTGAGGTGGGACGGGGAGGACAAACAGGAGATGCTCCCCCAAACTGGCCACTACTCGGTGCCAGGGGCAGCCACCCCCTGAGTCCCAAGGGCCACCCTCAAAGTGGGTCTCAGAACCACGTGGTCTCTGGAGGATCAGTCCCCATTAGGCAAAGTTGTCATCAGGTCATTCATGTTTCAGACGCATTCCTCCCTGTCTTTGTGGCATACGTGCCCCTCGTTCCCGGCAGCAGTCACAGGACAGTTGGTTCCGGCTCCTGGTGAGCTCACTAGACCAACATGGCCAAATGGTAGTGGACCTTTCCTTTTCCAGGGAGCCCTTACTTTGTCCTGTCCCTTTGTGGAACATTTGTCCCCTGGGAACCAGGCTCCCCACCCCAGCACAGCCTGGGCTATGGCGACAGACAGCACAGACTCCCAGAGGGCTCCTGTGACTGCTGGTGAGAAGCTCTCCTACCTGCTGCCCTCCCTTCTCAGGCACGCTCACTCCAGCTGCTGGGTCAGAGCACCATGTATCAGCCACTGACCAATCTTGCAGGAAAGCACCTCGTCCACACAGTGCATTGTCCCCCGGCTCAGTTTTTCCCAGGCTGTGCTGCTGTTCTGTCTGGCCAGCTGCCTCTGTGCGGAGGGTGGGACCAGTGGATCACGTGGTCACACTCCTCCTGTTGCACTTACTTTGCTATCAAATGGGTTCATTGGTTTCTTAGTCTATTCAGGCTACTGTATACTAGGTGGCTTATAAACAACAGAAATTTATTTCTCGCAATTCTGGAGGCTGGAAGTCCAAGGTCAAGGCCCTGGCAGATTCAGTGTCAGGGGAGGGCCTGTTTCCTGGTACATAGACAGGCAAGGGAGCTCGTGGGGGCCTCTTTTATAAGGGCACCGATCTCATTTATGAAGGCTCCACCTCATGACCTAATCACCTCCCAGAACCATCACATTGGGACCAGGGTTTCAACATATGAATTTGTGGTGGGGGGACAGAAATATTTGTCTATAGCACTTGTACTAATCTCCTGGAGCTGCCGGAACAAAGTACCACAAATTGGATGGTTTAAAACAACCAGAATTGATTCTTACAACCCTGGGACTAAAAATCTGAAATCCAGGTGACAGCAGGGTTGGTTCCCTCTGTAGGTTCTGAGGGAGAATCTAAGACCCGCTCTCCCACCTTCTGGTGGTTTCCAGCAATGCTGGTGTTTCTTGGCAGGTAGACAAATGGCTGTGATCCGCCAGGTCTGCCGACGTCTGTCTGCCTGCTGTGTGTGTCTGTGCATCTTCTCCTCTTCTTGTGCACATTCCGGTCATATCGGAATGGGGCCACCCTAATCCTATGTGACTAAGGTCGCATTCACGGACACCAGGGGTTAGGCCTTTAACATGTCTTTTGGAAGACACAACTCAGTCTGCACCACTGGTTATGGAACATTAGACACTGTCGGTCTTGGGCTGGTGGTGCCGGCAGGGACAGTAGTGGCAGGGAAGGCACCAGACTCGCAGTGGGTATGGCAAACACAAGTGGGTGCTCCCTCCAAGGAGGAAGTGTCCAATGTCATCAACATTTCACCAAGGTCTCCTCAAGGAACAGTGCCATTTGAGGGCCGTGTTGGCCCTGACCACAGGCGGGTTGGCTGTTGAGCTGTAGTGGTGGAGCCTTTATGAGAGAGCTCATGCTTTTGAGCTCGTGCAAAGCTACTAAGCCACTGTCATGGCAACGCCATTCCGGGGGAGGCTCAGTGCAGCCAGCACAAGGCCAAGAAGAGAGACCAGCCAATATCCACAGCACATACCACCCCATTCCGCTGCTACCGGGGGCCTCTCCTGGTAGGCATCGGCATGAGCATGAAGAAGGCATGCAGTGTGTCCAGATCCTTGGGTGCACCGCACCATTCCTGGCCAGCTTTCCTCATCCCTGTCCTCTGGTCAAGGCGCTTTCCAGGCCCTGTCCAACTAACTCATTCATTTTCCAAGGCCCAGGAGCCCATGCATGTCTGGACCTCAGGCCTGTTATCTTGCCATTTCAAGCGAATAACCAAGTTCTGCAGCAGCTCCACCCACCGGAAGGATGTTCCTTCACCCCTGTCCCAGGTCACCCGGGGTGGGGCTGCACTGCAGCAGTCGTCCCTGTTCATCCGCCAGCAGCAGCCAGCACTGGCCCACCTTCCACCCGGGCCAGGTGAGGATGATGCCACAGAGAGGAAGCCGGGAAATAAACACCTGATTCTCGCCCCTTCCTCCTCTGATCTCTAGCAGGTGTGAGTTAAATTGTCATATAGGGAAAGGGCAGTCTGTGGATGTGGCCCCTACTGCCCAGCCTGCTGGAGCACAGAGTGGGGAGAAGGGAGCCAGTGGATCCAGGGAGGCAGCAAAGGGAAGAAATCCAGTGCAAACAGCAAACACTGCAGCCCTCCTAGAACTGACACCTCCCTAAGGGGGACATCGCCTCTGATCTACACGCAGTACCTCCTGGTCTTCCTCAGAAGCTGAGGTGTCCAAACACACACAGGTTCCCAGATTGCGTCACTGGAGGCACACTGAGCCTCGTGGGCACCCGAGCTGACTGGCATCTGAGCTCCCAGGGATGGCTGTAGCTGCTGCAGGAGGAAGGGACAGCTCTGCCACGCCATCTCCAGGTGACCGCCCCCCCCCATTCTTCATGACCCCTACCAGCACCCACACACACACCTGCTGGCCAAATTGGGGGAATAGAGACATAAGGGACTTTGACCTGAATCCCAAGTCAAATTACTCAGAAATCTTTGAAAACTTGAAATAACACATTACCTCCCCCCCACAAACAAACCACCCTTTGGAGCTCTAGCCCTTTTCTGTCTCCCTAAGCAGAAAGGTGACACAGCAGGTTTGTGGGAATTCATAGTCAGGGATGGATTGGAACCGGAGGATGGGAAAGCAGCTAAGCCGTCCTCGGTGCTGATGGAGACAGCCTATGTCATGCCCTGTCTCTGCAGTAGTCGAGGAAATGCTGCCCCATCAGCCGCCCTTGGTGGCAGCTGCCCTTGGCATTGAACGCTGGAGCGTAAGGCTCAGGAGGAATCCTTAGCGCCAGGAAATGATAGGCTGCATGTCCCAAGGATGGCCGTAACAGCATTTGTCACCCAACCCTTTCCTACAATGTGAGCGACTTGGGCACTCCTCTCGGTCTATGTCCCCTCCCCTTGTGTCTAGGGGTGCTTGTTGCTGCTTCATCCAATAGTGTGAGGCAGAAGAGATAGGTGTGACCTTCAGGGCCTCTCTGGGAACCTTCGCTCCCTGGAGTGCCCCTCTCTGGACATTCCCACTCAGAACCAGGCTGCCATGCTCTGAGAAGCCCGAGCTATGTGGAGAGGCCACGGGGAGGAGCCCACCATAGCCATTCAGCCCGGGCGGCAGACTGTGAGTGAGGAAGCCACCTGGGAAGGGGTCCTGCCCCATCCCAGCTGTCTGCAGCTTCCCAGGTATTCCGGTCTTCCCAGCTGAGGGCCCACTCACCAGGGAGCAGAGAAGGGCCTGCCCTGGGCCCTGTCTGATTCCTGACCGTGAAATTGTGAGCATAAGGAAGTGATTACGTCACGAAGTTTGGGGTGGTTTACTATCGAGCAATAGCAACTCAAACCTGGGTCCGTTCTCTGTTTCACAGCAACAAATAGGTCTTTTAGAAACCCCTCCCCGGCTGTTTCTGCTACCTCTAGGATGCTTTCATATGGCCGAAATGAGCTCAGGATGTGGGCGCCTGAACCGGGAACTCATCCCAGAGTTCAGACACCTGCGGTGGCAGTGGGGTATGAGTAGGTGCCATCGATGGCACGACCTGCAGGGGGAACTGGAGCTCTGGGGCTTAGGGGACCAGGGAGGAGGATGGTCCTGCCTCTCACCGGGAAGGAACCCTCGCTGCCTCAGAGCCTGCAGGCATCCATGGCAACCACGCAGAGCAGCCGACTGCATCAGCACTGCCAATGGCGAGAACAGAAGTGGCAAGGAAGAGAGATGGGAGCCAAGTTCTAATTCAGACAACACATCTGTGGGTCTGTAGGGTCTCCAAGTCTGCCTAGTCTGGCTCTGTTCCAGCCCTGGCCAGAAACATTTAACTCGAATTCATTTTTAAGCACTCCAGCAATGTGAGGAACAATAGGAGAGAGATCTCTGAAAGACCTGACTTGCCATAAATCGGAGAAGGGACCTAAAGTCACTGGCTCGTCAGGCTGCGCTTGCATTCACAGCCAGACCACACTTGGTCCCATGGGTCACAGCCGCATCCATGGAACAGCACGGGGCCTCCATGCATGAGGTCCAGCTGGAGCCTCAGCTCTGCAGCCAACCAGACTCGCATCGGTGCAGTTAGTCTCCCGTGCCATCGTGCAACCCCACACCGCCAAGGATGCTTGCGTGTAAGTAGAAGCCCAACAATGTAAAAGGCTCCCTGTGAGAGGTCCTAGCTCCAGCCTCCAAGAGCAAACCTGCACTGCAGTGACTCGCCTGCGTAGCGCCTGCCCTCTGAGAGGCAGCCTCAGACCTCCACTGACGCACGGCGGGTGCCAGCAGTCACCGGCTTGACGAGCGCCGGTGAGCCACGCAGCCTCTGGAGGGGACGCGGCTCCACCAGCCGCCCTGCCTTGCCGTCTGGGGCAGGGTGTGGGGGCTGTGCTGCCCGCGCAGGCAAGTCAGCTGCTTCCCCCACGAGGGACTCGAACTGAGGAATAAGGAGACTTGGGCCGGTCCCTGGTGCTTGCAGGAGCTGGAAGCTCATGGCCATCTGGGGCCGTAGCCCTGAGCAAGCAGAGTGCTGTCCCGAGTGTGGGGCAGGGACTGCTACCAGATGGTAAGTGGAGCAGAGTGAGAAGGCGCAGTAGCCCTAAGGGCAGCTGAGAGCTGCAGAAATCACTGCCCTTGGTGCCTGATGAATTTCCATCCCCAGCTGCTGCCACCGGGAAGGCCAGGAGACCTCACCCGGGTCTCATCAGACACTGTCGCCTCGTCAAACTTGAGGGGCTATTTCTCACGCTCTCCGTCAGCCACCTACACAGGTAGGACACTCAGGAGCCTCCGCCTGTTGGCCGGGCTTCCTGACATGTCCCAAGAATCACCAACCTTATTTGATCATCAGCAGAGGCCAGACCACAAAAGGCAGGACCAGGGAGGGAGTGTCTGCCCTGGGGACACAGCACAGTTCCTCAGGCCCTGCCGCTTCCCTGGTGACCACAGTCTTCAGAGAAATGCCTGGCCGGGGAGCAGCCACCTTCCTGAACCAGCACCTGGAACGATGCAGGTAACGTTTGCCCAGCACAGCGGGTTCCCACAATCATCCTTCAGGCCTGGGGTCTTCCTCTGGCCACGGCTAGACATTTCCCCACCCTTTGCTCAGGACTCAGAAGTGCGAAGTGGCAAGCTGGTTAAGGTCCCGGGGAGAAAACGGCAGTAGGTTTAGAAAGAGACGACTCACCACCGTGCTGGGCAGCTAGGGGCGTATTTTGTCATGGCCGAGGGGTCTGGGAGGAGAGGGTGCGCTGTGGAGGGACGGGCACATGCTGGCCGCCTGCCGTGTGCAGGTGTGGTGCTGGGCGCTCTGCCAGCCCCGGGAATCCTCCCTGTACCCTGGTGATGCAGGAAGCACAGTAAGCCCAGTTCTGTGGCTCGTCTAAAACGAGAGGCAGCCGGAAGTTGAACCCACGTCTGTCTGCCCCAGAGCCTGCATGTGTCCTCGCAGGCCTCCGCCGGCCAGGCGGGGTGCTCCTGGTCCCCAGTTAGCTGTCCGGCATGCTGTAGCTCCTGGAGCCAGTAAGGGCCGGGCAGAAGAAGCCATGAGAGCCCCTTCTTTCCACCCACATGAAGGCAGCCCCCCGGGGCTGTCGATGGAGAAGGCAGATGTCCCTGTTTGGACCTGCCTCTGGGCTGAGACACGTGTCCCAGTCTTGCAGATGTCCTCCCCTCCCCTACCTCGAGGGCCCGCACTGAGCCAGACCCCATTCCAGGATCGGCCCTTTGTTCTTTCCTCACTCTTTCCGTCCCTCAAGGTCCCTTTTCTTTTCTCAAACATTCATTTAGCAACAGCTGCAGGGCTTAGGATACGGAGGTGAACCGCCCCTCTGTAAAATCAGAAAGAGAAGTGACGAGGACTAGACATGGCACAGCGCAGCCACGAGAGCCAGCGGGTGTGTGCAGTACCGTGGCTGCGCCAGGCCAGTCTAGAACACACTGGCACAACTACAGCAGAGTCACCCGGGAGCAAGGGAGGGTGGCTGGTTGGAGAAATTCAGAGTCCTCCGCCCACCCAGCCCCTGTGCTTTGGTATCTCTGAAGGAAAACTTAGGATGTGGCAGCTTTTCAAGTACCAGAAGGCCTTGCAGTAGGGTGGCAGGAAGGCATGGCCATGGACCAGGATCCCTGGGCAGAAGGAGAGGGGCCCTTCAACTCAGACAGCCGCTGCAGCAGTCCAGGGGGCTGGGGAAGCAGAGCCCCGTGCACACGATGGGATGGGGCGTTCCTTGCTGGAATTAGGCCTCGCCCAGTGCGAGAAGTGGGAGACTCAGTGGGTTCTAAGGGTCACTAACCAGCCTGCTTTGGACACTGTGCGTAGCCAAGTCAGAACTTCCAGGGAAATCCAACAGCACGTCCACCCAACCAAGTGGGACCACAGACGGGAAGCACAGGTGTTTTCGAGAAGTCGATGGCTCTGGTGGCTACTGCCCCTCAGTCTGCACGGGTTTCTGGTGGAGCGCTGAGGGCCACGCTTGGTCAGCAGCACCTACAGTCGGGAGGACGGGTGGGCGCAGAGCTTAGAGCAGCCCAGAGCATTCCAAGTCTGTCCGTCACCATGCCTGAGCGATGGCCTTCTCCGAGTCGTGGCCACTGCGCCACTCCAGCCTTTCAAATCTCTCACAAGTTCCTCTCGACCAACCCTAACCCAGATCTACCCAGGGCAGGAGATTCTAGGAAACATTGTTGCAGCTCGACGAGTGCACGGGGTGGGTCCCCCATCACCGCTGGCAGGTGCGTGGGCACAGGGCCTGGCGGCGCCGGGCTTGGACGCCAGAGGCCGTCTGCAGCTCCGAACCCCTGACTCCAGGGAGCAGTCGCAGTCCTGTCCCGAACTCCTGCCGAATGGGCCCAAGGGGGAGAGTTAAGCGGGGCCCCTGTCCCACCCCCCACACACAGTCAGTCACACAGACACACGTAACACTCACACACACACAGTCACACGGACATAACACATGCACAAAGTCACACAGACACCATAATACGCACACACACACACACAGTCACACAGACACCATAACACACAAACACAGTCACGCAGACACCATAATACACACACACACACAGTCACACAGACACCATAATACACACACACACACAGTCACACAGACACCATAACACACACACACAGTCACACAGACACCATAACACACACACAGTCACACACACACATAACACACGCACACAGTCACACAGTCACACAAACACACACACACAGTCACACAGACACACATAACACATACACAAAGTTACACAGACACACGCAGTCATACAGACATACACAGA
>RJWJ010009275.1:0-50473 GCA_004363605.1 Indri indri
CCATCCTAGTGCTGGTAAATCTGTATTAAACAATGAGGAAAGGGGACTATTCCCAGATGGGACAATAATCTAGGATCTGAAAAAAAACCTTTGGTAATTCATGGTGAATTCTACTCTATTTTGCTATCTTCAGTGTCAGATCATCTTTAAAACCATATGCTTTGCTGAAGTGAGCAAAGCTCTGCTACAGAACTGCAGCGTTTTGCTGAGGGAGGCAGAGGAGACCTCTCCCACCTTCCACCTGCTAGTGTAACCCACTGGCTCAACAGTGACCCAAAGAGTTATTCAAAGAATGAGATGGTTTTCTAGAACAAGTCCACAAGAACACTGGTATTCACATCTCTTTTAACATCAAAGATGAAATTTTTAATGTTGATTGTGCCTGGGATTCTATTTAAGGGGAAAGCCCAGGATGGCTTGGCAAGACCTGGGCTTGGGGTAGGGTGGGGATGAGGTTTGAAAGTCAGACCTCTCTCAAACATGCCCGTACACATTAAAGAAATGACGACATGTGCTCATTCATACTCTATTAATAAATAAGGCAGGGCGATGAGACCGGGGAGTAGTTGCAAGCAGATGTGAAGGTACACATAGTAAATGATTTCATGTAAGAAAATTATAAAATCTGCACTGAACAGATCCAAGTATAAGGACAACAACAAAACGAATACCCGAGGAAATCAGTGGGGAGAGCTGCCTTAGCCTTTAACGTAGTAATTAATTTTGCTGAATCTCACAGCCAGTTATTTCATTGTTAAGAAATCATACTACATGGTACAGTAGCTGAGCACACATTCTCTGGAATCATACTAGCTATCAGACTGAACCTTGAGCACATATTATAATCTCCTGTTGCCTTTTAGCTGTTACATGGGGATAGTACTAGCGACTGTCTTGGAGGTTGCACACAGATCAAATGAATGAGAACATGTAATGCTTGGAATGATGCCTGCCATATACAAGCCCTTAGTTTACTATTTAACTAGCTGTGTGACCATGGGGAAGTTACTTAACTCCTCTCTACATTGATTTCCCCCACTTGTAAAATGGAAATAACAGAAGCATCTACCTTCTAAAGTTACTGTGAAGATTTAATGCAATAATGTATAAAGCATTTAGTGTGGTGTCTGGCATGTGTTACCTATGGATCCATAATTTCTTATCCCCAATTCCACAATTTAAAAAACTATTAAAACTAAGTTCTTTTTATAACAAAATTTGTCTGGCAGCAAAACCTGACCTGACCTTATATTGAGCTATTTATATATAGTTTTTATCCTATTTAGTGTAAACATTCATATGTTTTGCTGAAGAAATGACACTATGTTGAGTGAGTACCCAGGGGAGGAGGAGTTGTAGCACATGCTGTATGTGCTGTGGTGCTTTTCTAAAATGTGAAAACAGCTAAACTTAGAAACTTGTCTGGATCCAAGGGTTTTAAACAAGGGAGTGTAGACCTTTATTATTATTATTCACTCTCTCTTCATGAGAAAGAGTAGATATAGCACTCAAATAAGTTAATAAACCGGGGATTTTTCCAAGATGGCAACTCAAGATATCATCCCAAAGTCTCAAATCACCTGTAATAATAAGTTAAATAAGAACAGAACACAGCGAGACTCCACCTAAAAAAAAAGAAAAGAATATGTTCCCAAATGTACTGTAAACTCTCTAGGACTTGCTGTCCTCAGATGTAAAACTAAAGGTCAAAGTAGGTAGGTGATCTCTGAAGTCCCTTCCAGTGTCAGGATTCCCTGCTCATGTTCTGAGTATTAACCTTCTAGCAGGGATCCCCAACCTATGGTGAGTTCTATAATTATTTCATTATATATTATAATGTAGTAACACTAGAAATAAAGTGCACAATAAATGTAACGCGCTTGAATCATCCCAAAACTATCCCTGTCCCTCTCCGGTCTGTGGAAAAATTATCTTCCATGAAAACAGTCCCTGGTGCCAAAAAGGCTGGGGACTGCTGCTTCAGGAAAGTACTCTCCTGTCATTCACCACATTGGGAAGTTACTTCGTTTCCTTATCTGTCTTATTTCTCAGCTCTTCCTTACTGCCGTTTTTTCCCTGTGTGTGAGATGGCATGATAGATTGGTATTAGATACTCAACCACTCCACAGCCTTTGCTCACGTCAGCTTTGACACAACAATCCGAGCCCTGCAGCAGAGCACAGGCCCTGGGTGCCTGCTGTGTTTGCTCATCTGTCACTGTCTATGGCCAAAGGTGTGCTGAGGGGAGGGCCTGGAGGAGGCCACAGGACAGGGCAGCTGCCTTCTTGTCTGTGGCTCTGACTTACAAAATGTCAACTTTTCCACTCTGCCTAGTTATTTTTATTTTTGGTTTATTTTTGGCTCTAGGAAGTTATACTGGCTCACATGGCAAGGGCCAGATTTAAGGTGCTAACAGCATAAATGGATATAAACCCTAAATATCACAAGACTGGTTAAAACTGCTTCAGAAAGTACCCATGACACAACTGTCGGATTTAAGATCAGGCATTATATATCTATGCTAAACTTTAAAAGGGAAGCATTCCCTTCAATTTCAAATCTGTGGGCCCAGAAGCTGTGATAAAGGGGCCTAGCTGCCGTGGGAGAGGTCGATCGCTAGAGAATCTGCCATTAGACAGACTGGGTTGATTGCAGCTAGGATTATAAGCTTCTTGTCTTTTCTTTTTTCTTTTTTTTTTTTTTTTTTTTGAGTAGGCACACTATATAAGGTAATTTGCAAAAACAGGGTATCTGGTCCCTGCAGTTATCATACTTGACTTATGAAAAACAGTAAAGTATAAAACCAACCTAGAGAACAGAAAGAGGAAGATAAATGCAATGGGGTTTTTCTGATTTTAATATTTTATTTTTGTCTCTCTTGTTAAAGGATGGAGGTAGTAGTATCTAACTTTCTACAGATTTAGACCTGCAACTTCTGGCTTCTTATTGAAATAGTTTCATGAATAGGACCCATCAAAGAGTGAGATAAGCTCACTAGCCAGTAGGGTACAGTTGGGAAGCAATCACCCGGTGCTGTTACGTTTCCAGTGTTCCCTCACTTCATCTGTACAACCATCACCCATTTTCTGGATGAACGAAAGAGGTAACGCAGCTTATTCACAACCCCAAGCTAGTAAGACATGGAGCTGGATGAGAACCAGGGAGTGTGCCTCCGGAGTCCACTCTGGCGCACGGTCTTGAATGGGGCAGAGGGAGCAGAAAAGAGACTCGCTGCATTCTAACCAGATGGCCAATTAACAGAGCAGTCAGGGAAGAAGTCGCAGGTGAAAAGCTCGTGAGCACTCTTGGAGCTGAGGCTTCTCCACCCAGTCAGGCACGAGGCAGCAGATCTATACAGTGACAGGTGTGCTAAGACTAGCCGGTCAGTCGGAGCCCAGGGGAGTCACCAACACGGACGAGGACAAAGGTAGAGAATCACTCAAACACACCTGAATTTGTGATGTGTGAAGTATACCAGGCATTGGGAAATTATGATTCATGAAAATTATTTTTATGGTGAGGGACACAGACGCCTTGGAGACATGGAAGCAAGGTTACATGCAATGCACTTCAATTCATCCCTTTATCCTATGGCCAAATCCATTCCCATGCCAGAAAACAGCATTGTATCTTCGAGTCCATACATTTCTTTGCACTATCATGGATGTAAGTCTAAAATAATGCCTCTAGAAAGACAGAAGCAGAAGCATAACTATATTCCCAGCTCTCCATGAAACAAGGGTAATATTTTTTATCTTGATGCTACGGTTGATTACAACTCATTTTGTTGTTTAATTCCACCACAAAATACCATAACCGCCCATGGTGCCACAGTTTATAATTTGGCAATCAAATGCCTCAGCGTGTGGCTACCTGAAAATTGCTTTTTATAGTGTTATAATCTCCATTACTAAACTGTTAACCCTCAATTACTCTGCATACAACAGTCCTAAGGTTCACAGTGGGTGTTCAATGACTGTCTCTAACATTCTACCTAAAAGTAAAGAAAAATAGCACGTGTGTGTGCATGCGTGTGCATGTGTTTGTGTGTGTGTGTGTGTGTGTGTGTGTGTGTATTTTAAAGATCTGAGAATCTTTCACATGCAAGCATTATGCTAGGCCCTGTAGCAAAAATACAGACCAGGCTGTCCATGTATCTCTGCTCTTCAGACTACTGAGAGGAAGAGAAGGCAGCAGAAGTGGAAGTTCAGAGGCAGCTACGTGAATAGCAGTATACCGGGATAGACTGCAAGGCTCTAATCCCTGGCCTCCTCCCTCAGCAACACACATCATTTACATAGATATGTGATCTAACAGTAACACATTCAGGGCGCTCTGAACTTTCATAACTGGATATGAAAGGAACGTGGGAAGCAGGGGCAGTAAGCACCGGCATTTCAGCATGTTATCAGACAATAATCCACATAAGAGAGGTGGTGTACTGGTAGCACAAGGAGTGTTAAGCTACAGACAGGAAAGCAAAGCTATAGTCCCATTAGCAATTAGCTAGCTGGGGGCCTTTGGAAACCACTCTGGGCCTCATGTACTTTACGTATAAAGGCTTTCGATCTCTGTGGCCCTCAAACATTGCCAAGAGTGTCATCCCTGAATCATCGGAGATGCCAGCCCTCCCCGCCATCCCCACTGGTTCTGACACAGGAAGCGCGGCACACTGCTCGTGATCAGCTGCTCATGTGTCTGTACCCTCCAGTGGAGTCAAAACTTTAAGGCCAGGGAAGTGTGTCTTCTCTACTGCTGCTCATGACTGGCCTCTAAACATACCTCCTGTTGCTCAGTGGATATTTAAGTAAATAAAAAAACACAGGTCTGGATAAAGACTGGAGAAATTATTTGTTTTCCAATAATGAAAAGTTGATGACATAAAATAGAAAAACAATGTAGGTGATTTTCCTCATCTCCAGACTGACTCCAAACCCAAACAGAAAAGCATCCAAAAATGTCATTCCCCTTAAAACAACTGGGCTAAGAGAACTGAAGGATCATGTCACTCAATTCAACCTTTGGAACATTTTGTGCCAAAATATAAGCCTTTCCCAGTGCGAGGCTGTGGAAACAGACACTAGACTCAGGAGTTACCCTGGGCTAGAGATAATCTGAAGTGAACGTGACCAGAATAAAAACGGCTTTGTAGACAGTGAAGCTGGGCAAATTTCTCAAATTTATGCTTATAAATTCCTTTATGTTGACTAAAAGGAAGTCATATGAGCCAATATTTCAGCTTCCCCAAGGCCTCTGACAACAACAGCTTCCAAAGAGATCTTTTGCTGAAATCCAGCCAAGAAAGTATATAGCACCAAATGGTCTCTTTCTTTATAAAATAAAAAATGCATCCCATTTGTATTTTCTTTGGTTCAGCAATCTCTTTCTGGCACCTGCTCAACTATCTCACTAAGATATTTCTTTTTTTTTTTTTATTTCAGGGTATTGTAAGGGTACAAACATTATGGTTACACTTTATGTCTTTGCCTCACCCAAGGGAGGGTCAGAGGCATACCCTTCCCTCCCTACAATGCTCCCCATGTCCTTTAGTTGCGGGTTTATCACCCCCACCCCATCCCTCTAATCCCTGGAGAGTATTGCTGCCATGTGAGCACCCTGGTGTTCATCAGTTAGTACCAATTTGATGGCGTGTACAAGTGGAGCCCATTCTTCCGATCTTATGGTACTTCACTTTGGATAATGGGCTTAAGTTTAATCCAGGAAAGTATAAGAGGTGCTAGA
The DNA here is from genome assembly GCA_004363605.1 of Indri indri. Classification (NCBI taxonomy): domain Eukaryota; kingdom Metazoa; phylum Chordata; class Mammalia; order Primates; family Indriidae; genus Indri; species Indri indri. The sequence goes on from RJWJ010009275.1 coordinate 5,743, forward strand.
TCACTGTCGTTTCTTATGATTAATATTCCATTGTATACATATACCAAATTTTAATAATCCACTCATGAACTGACGGGCACTTGGGTTGTTTCCACATCCTTGCAATAGTAAATTGTGCTGCCATAAACATTCGGGTACAGATGTCTTCATCATAGAATGTTTTTTGCTCTTTTGGTTAGATGCCTAATTCACTGAGATATTTTTTATGGAATATCCAAAATGAAAAAACAATGTCATTTGCTCTAGTTCTATTTTAAATTTTAAAGCAAATATAAAGGTCTTCTGGACGTTTAGAAAAACACACCATAGCCCACTAGTAAGCAATAGACTGTCTACTCCTTTAAGATCTGTCCAAGAAGGTCCACTCCACAGGGATGGGTCTTGGGACTCTGGTAGCTGGACATCTGGCCAGGCTACCTAAGTGCTACCTCAGTGCAGAGGAGCTGTCTGCCCCTGGCGGAGGTGTGGGATGGCTGTAGATTCTGCAGAGCAGGTTGGTATCATTCTTTTTAATAAGCAGGGACTAGTAAAGTGTTTTTCAAATGTGTGTGCACTTTAGAAACATCTGGGTATCTTTTTAAAACTCCAAAGCCCAGGCTGCATCCCAAGGTAATAATCACTGATAGGGGGACACAGGCATGAGTATTTTTTGAAGCTCTCCAGGTGATTCCAAATGTGCAGATAAATCTGGGAACCAATGACTAGTGGTTAAAAGTTTTTATTTACACACACACATTTATTTAAACAGAGGATGAGTAGGATATAGGGCGGATGCTCTTGTCCCAGCACCAGGGAGCAGAAGTAAGCCATGGCTGTCCTGGGTCCAGACCTCCGTTCACAGCCCATGTCTGTTTGGGTGTGCTGGACCAACAGCTGGCTAGGCAAAAGTCAGGAGCCCCTGAAGTTCCCAAGTACCCAGAGAGCCCTGCTTCCAGAGCAACACAGACAAAAAGTGAAAATGTAAAAACTTGAGAGAGAGAGAGAAGCAGGTAGACTCCTTTTTTATTTTTAATGCAGTAGTCTTCCACATGACTGATTTGCCCGAGTGTTCAGAGCAGTGCTTCCCAAACTTGGTTGATAAGCTCTTTCGGGAAGCTTTAAAAAAAAATCTGTAGGACCCATCTTAGACTTCTTTACCAGAATATCCTAGGGTGAAGTAGGGAAGGAGATCCGCATTTTTAGAAACCTCTCCAGATTTTTTTTCTCATTTAAAAATCTCTATTAAAAAGTTACAACTAGCATATATATTTGTTGTATATCCCCAGTAGAGGAGCACAAGGGAGTGCACCCCTGCCTTGTGCTCTCCTTAGAGCTCACTGTCAGAAGGTCTGTCTTCTCTCAGACCTTTGTGCATTATGAGGTCCCACACCCTCCCCCAACCCAGCCCATGGAGGATTATACACGTGGATTGACAACTCAGTTTTTCACATGCTAGACATTTTCCCACAAGGATTCATGTGGCACTGACCGATTCTTAGTGAATGTATAGTACTCCACAATAGGATATACTACAGTTTATTTAACCATAACTATTATTATGACATAGTCAAATCTATCAATTTTTTCATTTATAGCTTCTAGGTTTTGTGCCTGGCTAAGGACGGTTTCTATCCTATCCTAGCCAATATTATAAAATATTATCCTGCATTTTCTTCCATAAGATTCATAGTTTGTTTTGTATATTCAGCTTTTTAGTCTTCCTGAAATTAATTTTTAGTATTATAGATGAACAGTCAATTGTATTACCATCACTTACTGAATAATCCATCCTTTCTCCACTAATATGAATCATGACATTTTACCACACGGTAAGTTCCTATGCACATGTGGGTCTCTATTCTCAATTCTCTATTCTTTCTCACTAATTTGTTCAGTCTTACACTAACCTCATACTAATTTAATTACTATAAATTTATAGACTGTTATTATATCTGAGCACACAATACCTTCATCTCATTCCCACCCCCCTAAAATATTTCAGCTGAAAAAAATGTACCTTTATAAAGGAGAGATCCAGTGGTCACCAACTTAAGCAAGAGCAACCTGACATTAAGTCCTCCTGACCTGGTGTAATTAGATGTGGGTGGTTATTATTGCTAGGACTTTTCTGTGAACAGAACTAGAAAAAGCTTTTATCTTTCTTTTCTTTTTTCAAAAGAGAAAATCTGACACAACTCCATACCAACATTTCCAGTTCAAATTTAGGATTATAGGTAGGTTTTACATCTTTTATTTTATATTTCTATCTCTTTTACACTAAAAATCTTGGTATTTATATACAGAAAATATTTACTTATTTGTTTTATCCTACCATATAATATTTTCAGAATACCAAAACCAATATTACTAATAATATGATGATTGTCTTTTGGAAATATAGTCAGATTTCAGATCACTTGAAATAGTTCCTTTCTATGTGGCTAAGCCTTCCACTCAATGGCTTATTTAGGTCCATTTGTTTTACTTTATTTGATTTCTAGGGATTATCTTTTCCCTATATTTTGATTTAATTTTGTTTTATATTTAATGTAAACCATGTGTATGGTTCTAAAAGTCAAATCTACAAAACGAGATGTGTTCAGAAGTCTAGCTTCTACTCTTATCCCATTTTTACATTTTACTCTTTTTAATGGCCCACAGTATTCCACTGTAATGAATTTTTAATTACAGATAAAAGATCCCAAATCGGGATATTTATTGAATGCAAATACTATTGCTAAAGAAGTGCCTAAAAGAGTAGAATTAATTCTTAAAGTTAAAATTTTCCTCTGTTCATATAATAATACATAAAGTTTTAACAAGCTTTATCTTTTATAGAGACTACAAAGGTAAACTTTAGTTCTACATGGCTAAATTGTCACATAATCAAAACACTTATTTTAATTTTCTAAAATTACTTAAATTTACTAAGGACTATAATGAAAACAGAATTCTCTTTTTTTCTTTTTGGAGACAGGGTCTCGCTCTGTCACCCTGGCTAGAGTGCAATGGTGTCATCATAGCTCACAGCAACCTCAAACTCCTGAGTTCGACAGATCCTTCTGTCTCAGCCTCCCAGGTAGCTGGGACTTCAGGCATGCCACCACACCCAGCTAATTTTTATATTTTTTGTACAGATGGGGGTCTTGCTATTGCCCAGGCTGGCCTTGAATTCCTGGCCTCAAGTGATCTTCCTACCTTGACCTCCCAAAGTGCTGGGATTACAAGCAGGAGCCACCTCGCCAGGCCCAAAACAGAAATTCTTAACTGATAAACACTGAGATAATATTACTCTCACACAGGTGCCTTTGGACACTGTAGTATCGCTATATCTCTTGGGGACTTGTGAACCAAAGAGATGATAAAACCATGATATCCTCCATACACACCCCGCAGCCCACTTCTTCATGTTATTAGAGTTCCCCAGCATTTGGCTCTCAGTGGTTTTCTTACTCTACACTTGCCTCTGGGTGATTTCCTCTACATGCTAAAGATTTACATATTTCTATCTCCAACCAAAACTTTTCTTTGTAATATTTTTTTAAGTTTTAAGGAAGATCACTTAAGAACTTACCAACCCATAGGTCCCATTGTTTCTGCTCTGGTCTTCCCACGTTTTGCCTCCTTAAGCAGTTCTTCTATTGCTTTCCTGATGGGAAAACAGAAATTTCAGAGGTAGTCACCCCACTAAGTTCTGAAAATCAATTCATTCTAGGCATATCATCTTGGGAAAGGAACGGACTTTTGAAGCATGACGCTGGGGCAAAAATTTTTTAAATGGTTGACAGTTTTGAATACAAAAATTAAAAAGAAACTTTTTATATAAAGAGAAGAAACACTGAAAAGAAAATGAAAGAGAAAAAATCTGGAATAATATTTGCAATATGAGACAGTTAAATCATATATCCTTAATATAAAAATTCCATCTTTTTTCTTATTAAATTTTGAATAACAACCAAAAGACATGACTGGCCAAATATGTGTATCTATATTTTAAATGTTCAAATTCACTATTATTCAAAGAAATACCAATTAACCCAACAAGGATAAATGTTTCTGCCCACATGGAAACTCCACAAGTGAAATGGATATTCTCCTCTCTACTAATGGGGACAGAGCTGCTAAAACATTTCTGGAGGACAACATGGCAACATGATAAAGATCTTTTAGTATGTCCTAGGTGACCTAAAAATCCCGCTTTATCCTAAGAAAATATTTGAGTAAGTATGCAAAATTATATGTACAAGGATCCTCATTAAACAACTTGTTAACAATTAAAGAAAAAAGAACAGAAACTTAAATATTTGGTAATAAAGGATTGGTTAAATAAATCATGGCATATCTGCATATGTGAAAGATTAGCAGTCATTAAAAACAAACACCTGGCACAGAAAGACATTCGTAACATATTCAGTACATAAAGCTGGTTGTATGTGTGTATAGGATAATCTTAAATTTATTTACATGTACATACTGCATAAAAAAACATTTGTAGTGATGTTATCCAAATGATAAAATGAGTTTTGAGGTGATATTTTTTTATTTGCTTCTCTGCATTTTCTATTTTTTTCTACGATGAATATGCATTACTTGTGCCATTTTTTAAAAAAGGTGAAAAAGCCAGAAAACTTGTCTATCCAGCATATTTTGAGAGTTTACTATGTGTAAGATATCATGCAAAGTGTTCTGGATAGCAACATAGGACGACGATCATCCCTGGCTTGAATATTACTTATGCTACACCAATAAAGCTAAGAAAAAGAGAGGTATAAAGTTGGAAACAAATAATATCCCAAAGACAGAACTATAAATCTAATTGCAAAATTTTGAAACTTGATAATTATACAGATTCTATATTAAAACATTTAATTACACTATTATAGTGTAATCCCCAAATGACATTAACAAGTTTATAAGAATGTTTTATTTTATATTGATTTTTATTTTATCAAAGTAAAACACGCACATAGCTTAAAAAGACAAATATTATTTAAAAGACTTACAATAAAATACAGCAGTCTTCTCCATCATCCTTCCCTACCCACTAAAGAAAAATAATTTCAATTCTTTTTTTTAAAATCTATTTCTCCTGGTATTTACCTCCATATTCCTAATAGTATGCTTTCAAACTATTTTACCACCCTCTTAATCTCCAACAAATACATCTGCTTATTTTTGTATAATGCTTATTTTTATAAACTCTTATTAATATTGAATCTTCAAAAAATGTCTTTTCAGTTAACTCAGCAGCTTAGCACTTTCTGATCCTGGGAGGGGCCACTGACTGGGTCAATGAAATGAAGCACTTGCCTGTCACCGACACGTGCTCCTTCTTAGCCCCTGGACTCGCTCAATCAGGTAATGCTTCACAGCCCACCCTTATGGTACCACAAAGGATAAGTCCATCTGATGACCACAACTCGTCCTCCTTCCAGCTCTTTAAAATAATAATACAGCCTACTGAAATGATCTGGGGACTCTGTCTCATACAGTAGTTCATGAAAAATTTATCTTATCTAGCTTCAAAACAGAGATCCTTTTTCACCCTTATTGATGTAAGTAAAAAAAATGAAAGGGTACAAATATTCCAGATACAATTCTCCCCTTCCCATAAATTAGTGTGGTAATTTCTAAATAAAAACAGATAATCAATCATACTTAGATCCACCTAGGTGATCACCTACTGACAAAAGAAACAGTTAAAAATCATCAGGGAGAAAACTTGTTTGGGTAGTTCTGTAATTATAAGCAAAATATATACAGTTACAAATAAATAAGAATGCATTTTCCCATAAAACATGTGTTAAAATGTTTGCCTAAGTTTCTAGACCAGACTACAAAAACCTTTTTGAGTCAGAATACGGTTGAAATGCTGTACATCTGCAGAGAACAATACTCAGTAAGGATTCTTGCAGAGATCCGGAAGGAATTATTCTTGGTACTTTCAAGAACTATGAAGTTTGTCCTCTGTGGTTATTGACTGAGGAAAAAACAAGAAGAAAAAAATGAAAAAAAAAAAAAAAAAAAGTAGAAGAACTATGAAGTTTGATACTGATTCTTCTTTAGTTTCAATTTCACTTAAAACTATCTCCAGCACTATTATTAATTTTACTTGGCACAACTAAGGATGCCTTCTGGTTTATAAGAATAACCAGAGAGAAAAGAAGGTATTAATATATGTTTGAAGAAGACTACCTGAGGTGAAATGACTTCACCGGGGATGAAGGATCACGAAAGGAGGAGCAGAGCCTGGGTGGGGCAGGCACTTTCCCGCTGGGAAAGTGGGCTTAGCTGCTGTCTACAGCCAACATGGTATGTAGTGTCCCATTTCTGTGGTCGGGATGTCCAACTTAGGGATATGTAATTGGTTTAGCAACTAATGCTGGTATAGAGCTGTAAGTTTACAAAGTATTATCTTATCTAAACATGATAACATAGTTATTACCAGCAGTTTGCACAGGAGGAAAGTGATATTCAGAGACCTTGACTAAGTTGCCCAAAGTAACACTGCTAATGATCAAGAAGGAAGAGGAACAAAGCAAACAAAACTCGACCCCTGCTTTTAAGGCTATGTATTGTCTGATCTATCATTCTATCTATCTCCTCCACAAACATGTGTGCAGCAAATCCTGAAGAAATAATTTTATCATTAACAGGCAAAAAATAAAATAAACGAAAAAAAAAAAGGCCTAACTAGGAACACCACTGCTTCTGTATTTGCTCACAGATAACTAGGGGATAGGCTGACACTGGAGAGGCAGAAGGAATGGAGGAGGACTGATCACTATTTTGTCCTAAGAATGTTGAGCATTCACTACTTCTCACCCCAAATTCTCCTGCATAAGCTCCCTCTGCACAGCTTTACTTCCAAATATGAAAACAACAATTCCTAGCAATCATGTATTCTGACCTTGAAGCAGTATCACCACCTTCGAAATTAAGGGGAAAAAGTCAGGCAGTTTTCCCACTACTGTAGTTTCTGTTGTTTCCTCTGGAACTCTTGCTAATGACTTCCTGGGTAAGAAAATAATAAATCTAGTTTCTATTGCACATTATCACAGAGGCTAAATACCTAAATTATCAAAGATTATGAAACATCAGTGTGTATGAAATAAGATAGTTTTTAACGAGATGATTAAACAGAAGTATAAACTGCAAACAGAAGTGTAAATTGCAAAGAAAAGCAAACAATAGGAGAATATATAAGAACATATAGAACTTGAACAATTAAAAAATTATTCAGACATAAATTTACGTCTTGGTACACTAATTTTTATACTTGGTTCCTTTAAGTATCTTAATAGTTTCTTTGCAAAACAAACTCATTATATTAGAATATAAAGTTCTATGGAAAGAAGACCAAGATAGCTGGGTCATTAAGCAGTTTTCTGGGCACAGGAACAAACCACAATCAATTTTCAATGATCCATGTGTGTATTATCTACAGCCAATTTTCCATCCTAGCTCATCTTCCTTAGACCTGCCTATTCATTCCATTAGCCAGCTGGTACATGCTTAAGGAGTGTCAACTGATCATAACAGCAGCTCAAATAAAACTCAAGTGGGAATGCAAACCTGGTACAAAACCATCTTAAAATCCAAAGTCAAATAAATTAGTTTTGAGTTATCTGGGTCTGTGTTTCTTTTCATTCACATAAATCAACAGAGAGTTACAACTACGCTAATATATATCATAGAAGGGGCAGCAAGAAATTTAAAGCAACTGAAAAGATGAACCAGAAATTTAAAGGCAAATTAAATAATACAGAACATACATAGGAAAACGGGAATTTTACAGGAATACAATTAGAAAGCTAAATCTCAAGTGACTGCTCAAAAATACAAGAGAGAGAGAAATGGAGCTACACACACCTTCCTGAGACAGTGAAGGAAAGCTAGGGACATAGGCTGAACTCGTTTGTGCCTCCCTCAGTCTTTAAAAAATCACCTTTGATTAACTAACTGTAAAGTACAGTATCTGTCACAAGACAGATGGAAAAATATGTTCAAAAAAAGCAGTAGTTGTCTAAGATTACTTTCTTCTTGAAGTGTTCAAACAAGCATGCCTTGGGGACACAGAAAACTGGCAGAAGAAATGAGTGCAGCACCGTTTGCTGCTGTTGACTAGGAAGCTACTGAAAAGTCCCAGCGCATTATCAGCGGTATGGGCAACCAGTTTACAACTGAGTCATCCACATATATATATGTGAAACTTTACTATAGCAATCTACATTTCTTCCTATGAGGGAGTGCTAAGGAGAGAAAAATGGAACAATCTACTTGATCTTCAGTAAGGCTTTGATGTAGCATTCTGATTTTACACACACACACACACACACACACACACACACGACAGATGATTATATCACTACTTGACATCTGCAAAGAGCTGCCTATTGGCTCATAACCAGCCAGTAGTAACTAGTGGTTTAGTAATCATGTTGATCTGTAGAAACCACAGGACAAAGTTTGGGTTCTGGTATGACTTAGTATTTTGATTATAGACATAGATAAAGAAATTCAAGATATCCTTATTTAATTTCAGTAAAATATCAAATTTTCTGGGCTCATCTATCAGCTGCAAAGAAACGTAAGAAAATTCAAATTGTGGGAAGGAATTTTGAAGACAAGGTAAAATTCAACACAACACTGAGGCTGGGCATGGTGGCTCATGCCTGTAATCCTACACTCTGGGAGGCCAAGGCGGGCAGATCCTTTGAGCTCAGGAGTTCAAGACCAGCCTGAGCTAGAGTGAGACCCCATCTCTACTAAAAAAATAGAAAGAAATTAGCTGGACAACTAAAAAAAAAAAAAAAAAATATATATATATATATATAAAAATTAGCCGGGCATGGTGGCACATGCCTGTAGTCCCAGCTACTTGGGAGGCTGAGGCAGGAGGATGGCTTGAGCCCAGTAGTTTGAGGTTGCTGTGAGCTAGGCTGACGCCACGGCACTCTAGCTTGGAGAACAGAGTGAGACTCTGTCTCAAAAAAACAAAACAAAACACAACACTGAGGTCATTTAGGAAATTAAAAGAATTAGTCATAGACATAAGATGGAGGCACAAGAAATTAATTCTGTAAATTATATTAAATTTAGCTAATCTATATCGAGCACTTGCTTGATATAATGTAGTGATTTATATGGTTTACAAGTCCCTTCCCTGAAGAGGCTTACAATTAGGGGCTGTATATCAAATAAAGACCCATATACACTTTAAAAACAAATATTGGATTACCTAGGAGAATGTGGGAAAGAAGCTCCAATATTTCTTTATTTATATTCTAACAAATACAGAGAGTCATGAGAAAAGGTGTTTAATTTTTAAAAATAACATGCTGGTAAAAAATTGGAGGATGATGGAGGAACATGAGTTTGAAAACAGGATTAATGAGACCTCTTGAATTCATGTCAACATGGACCAAGGAGAAAGAAGAAGGTGGTATTTTGAGCACCGGTGGAAAAATCAGACAAAGACACTGCAGATTGATTTTTACAATGATGGTAATAATTATCCTAGCTACTTCACTGAGTTGTTACGAGGATTGATTATTTTATTCCAATCCAAGTGTTCTGTATTTTATAAGAAGCACAAGAGATATGAAAGCTGTTTGTCACTTGACTACATTCCCAGAAGTCTGGGAACTTGTCTTTTTCATTTTAGTTTTCCGTATGCCTGGCACATGGTAGGCACAAAGTTAAGATTTAGGGAATAAATGGGTTCTGGGTATGCGTAGGACATGCTAAAAGTATGAGGATTGAAAGATAAAAATACTGCATCTGTAGCCAGAATAGGAGATGATGGGTGAGATGGAAGAGGAAGAAAGACAAAGAAGGTGAAAAGAAGACAAAAGGGACAAAGTAAGATAACGTGTCACTGGGTGAGTGAGTGTAACGGGAGGGATGGATGCTACGGGCTCCTGAGTGAGCAATCACCTGCAGTGGCCACAGGCACAGGAGCACAACAGCACCACATGTCCTTAGTGTCAGCAAACATTAGGTCATACCGGGAAACCACAGACACTGACTAAGGACACAGTGAGGCAGGCTGAATTTTTCCTGTCAGGATTGAGAACTTTGATCCTCTAGGGCTGCTTGAAAATCTCAGCAAGTTTTCGTATCTAGAGAACACTTTTCCCTTAGTGAGCTACTTACTGATCAGAGATAAACGGCCTTTGCTTAGCTTCTAATATTATTCTTTTACGTCATTATACAAGAGGGTAAAAGTCTACTTCATTCATATATATTATCCTCTAAACTCCATTTCTTAGTGGAGATGCCAATTGGGCTTTGAAATGAAAGCACTTAGTGCTGGAGTGGGAGGGCACTAACACGGAGATGGGACATGCCAGAGTAGGGCCACTGGCCTGTCTCTGTAAGGCCTCGCCATATGGGATGCTCCCTGGGATCACCACTTTCTAGGGCCTTGACCCTGACAGTCCAGAAGCCTAACATGGCCCAGATACCCGACCAACTGCAGCAGCACATTTGCCGTCCCACACGTGGTGAAGCTGAGCTCAGGCCGTGCCCTGTGTACAAATCATTCTCCACTCACAACCCTAGCACCAGATGCTCAGTACAATGTTACCTCTCCGACAAACCTTTCCAGATCTCCCTGTTTTTTCCAGTGTTAATAGATGTAACCACTCCTTTCTTTCAAGCCTACAGAGGGGCAAATGAAGTCCCATATACCATATTTCCAAATATTTAAAAGCTATATAAAATAAGCTAAAAATATTAAATAAAATATATTCCTCCTATCTTGACAAAAATTCCTTGATTACAACAAAAATAAAAGCATGTAAGGCTATTTTTTTATCAGCTGAAAGTCAGCTAAATACCAAAGATGAGAGAATTAACTTATTGCATACATTGATTATTCTGTTAATGAGTAATATTTGGATGAATACAGAAAGGCACACACAATTCATATATATTTACTCCATAAAATTTATTTTCTTATATTGATTTTAGCAAAATACCTAATTATATTGTTATAATCAAGATTTTCATATAAATTGAAATTTTTTTTTCCTTGCAAATTACAGTAAAAAGATTTAGGGCTTATCTGGAAACAAAGGGTATGTACGAATTAATATAAAAGCTTAATAGAGGGCCCAATTTCTACCAAGAAAATGCTAAGAGAACTGTGAATTTATGGGTCCAATATTTCAGATGAGATGTGAAAGTATGGTCCCAAGCACTTGTATAGAAAGTGAAGGGCCCCTTTTTTGTAAGTATAAGAGTGTACAGTTGGCGTTTTCTGTGAATTCAACCAACCATGGATCAAAAATATTTTTAAAAAATAAAAAATAACAATAATAAATAATAATACGAATAAAGAACAATACAGTATGACAACTATTTACATAGCATTTAAATTGTATTAGGTTTTATAAGTAACCTAGAGATGATTTAAAGTATACGGGAGGATGTGTGCTGGTTATACACAAATACTACATCATTTTATATAAGGGACTTAACAATATTTTCTTAAAGTAGGGTCTAGGCATTCATCACAAGAGGGAGGGGTTGACAAGTTAATGAGTCTTTTCTCTTCTAAACATTTCTGCAGTTCAAATCCTTCTTGTACTCTAAAGCAGCGTCCACATGAAAGTCAACAGTGGTCCAATCTTCATGTATTCAAACAGTTTCCCTTCATTCAAGGATGCAGGTCAAACATGAGGAGGGTGTTTCCTGGGTTATGAATTGCACTGAGCACCAGATCCCCACTGACAGAGGCATCTACACGTTTGTGATATATGGGGCTGCCCTCCTTGCCCAGGTTCCAGGCAATTCTCCTTCAAATACTGATACAATAAGCATTTAATATGCACCACTGAGAATATGATAAAAAATAATAATGACAACAGGACCCATATACCACATACCTCAACAGCTAATCCTCACAATTCCTTTATGTAACTATCATTTCATGGATAATGAGATGAGGAGAAAAAATAAAAGTCGAGAAACTTACCAAGGCCACAACAGCCAGTAAGTGATGGGGCTGGGGTGTGAACCCAGGCGGTCTGACTCTAGGGCTGGGGATCTTAACACTCACACGACAACTCTATGGCAAGGCATGATCCCACTCTCGAGAAGCTCAGGCTAGTGGGAGAGGCAAAAGAAGGGATGGCAGCAATATTTTATTGTACTTATCACGAAGAGACCTATTTTAGCAAAGATGAAACTCTAGTCCCTTCACCTGGACTTCAACATTCTCAAATCTCTGCAGCTACCCATTGATAGGTGACCTCTGAGGCTGGGTTATTATGACAGAGAGATAACTTCCTCAGTTAATAGTTAGTATGTGTGGATTGATTCTTAATAATTTAGCTCCTAGAGGGAAAACGTATTTCCCAGTTCATAAGACATCTACCTCACTGTAGGTATATTGACCACATTTTCAAAGCAACAAGTATTTTTACAAATATTTATTCTTAAATCCTGATACAGAAAATATAGTGATTCATTTTCAGTTCATTAGTATAAGACTTGAGTAAATGTGCCATGGTAAATGTTATATAAATTATGAAGAAAAGCATCTCTTACTATTAATAAAAATAAATTTGTGGGGGAGGTGGTGGGAATAGGGTTATATAGGAAACAGTAAACTCGAAATAGAAAAGCCCATGCATTATACGATACCAAGAATAGCAGATCTGTTTGATAGGTCAACTGTAAGGTTTAAAAATATTACAGTATATGTTCTTTTGAAATATTAGTTGGGGGGAATAAATCCAGACAGAAAATATAAGGTCAAATAATACTTGGGCTCTTTTACTTAATGAAAAGCATTTTGTTCTCTTTTCAACGGAACAGATGCTTTGGAGAACAAAACTGATGAAAAGAAAACTGCAAAAGAAAAAGGGGTTTAAAGTCCAGAAAGATGGGCGTGGACGGGAGCCAATATCCAAGCACAGAAAAGCTAATATGGCAGCTGCCTGAATTTAGTAAGCAATAGGAAAAATGGCAGACGACCAAAAAACAGAAATATAAAATAAAATTCAAACTCTCCCCAAACAGCTGTTCAAAATACAAACAGGAAAAAAAAATCACAGAAACTGTACAAAAGAAAACATTACAATATAAAGCCTCTGAAGTTTGCCTCTACAGCTTTCTTTAACGAGGGTAGAAGTTTGGCATACTGTCCTTTGATAAACACACCACATACCAGAAAAACCACCTCACCAAAAGCTTGGTCTGTAAATCACTCTCTTAATCCTAAAAGAGCTTTATTTTACACAAATCATCTGCAGTTCTCTGTAGACTGTCCTAAACAATACTTCAGAGTTCTTGGATCTCAGCCCTGAGGATGGCCTATTCAGCAGAAAGTCTGGTCAGCCTGCTGAAGCTATTTTCCTCAGTTGTGTCAAGCCTACAGTAATCTGCTAAAAAACAAGCTGTCCACCCCTTGTAGATCTCAGTGTCTGATTCATCAAATGATTATAAATTATACTCAGAGCTAAGAGCCAAGGAATAGGGAAAAAATGAAGATAAAAGAAAATTCCAAAATACGTAGGATTTTGGCATCTCATCATTCCATGCTCTTTAAAAAGTGTTTTCATTTTAAATACACATAGAAACTAGTCTCTTGAAGGTGCTATTTCGAGATAAATAATTTACTTGTTATCATCTGAATTAAGTAATTGTTAACCCAGGAAAAAGACATATTTATGCTTTTAATTCTTTGGAGTCCAGCAATACACAACGAGATGGGAAGAAAAGAAAGCCCGCACTCCACAGCCCCCAGCTCAGGTTCAGTAACTGCCCTTGGGGTTCTCAGTGCAAGGCAGAGTTCGGCCTTAGGAAGCAACAGATGATGAAGAACCAGTGAAACAGGGCGTGTAGAGCAAGTGTGCTTCCTTCCTGCCCTGAGGACTGCCAGACTGGGCCTCATCTCGACCACCAGGCATTTTCCATCTTGCATACTCCAGGCATCAGCTTTGAGGGATATGATCATTTCCTCTACAGAACTGGCCGGAGGAGATTTTGAAAAAATAGTACACATACACATAGACAATATTTTCCACATCAATAATTAAGTACAAAAATTTACTGTATAAAAATAATTTATGCCAGCATGGTGGCATGCACCTGTAGTCCCAGCTACCCAGGGGGCTGAGGCGAGAGGATCACTTGAGCCCAGGGGTTCAAGGCCAGTCTGGGTAACATAGCGAGACCTAGTCTCTAAAAAAATAATTTTAAAAAATTAATTTAAACCAACCAGTAAATTCTTGACTCTTTAAACCCTGAAATGTCAAATTTCAAGTTGTTTTTCAGGTGCTAATTTATATAGCAATGAAATTAAGTAGGATGAGCAATTTTAAATCGAATTTTACAATTAAAAAAATCTTAATATACCCACAAGTGTTTTGGAAAAATACTCTATATTTCTACAACGTAGTAGTTAATAAAATTAAACAGTTACACACACACACACACACACACACACAAACACCTAACTTTGGAAGCAGTGTCCCTTTGAGGAAAATGTTTACAAAAGTTCAAAGTACTGAACTTAGATGACCCACTGAACACGTCAGCCAAAACTGCAAAACTGTGCAAGTAAGGTTTTGCATTTACTTTCAAAGACCCCAGAAATGCTTCCTTCTTAGCTGGCTGAAGCTGTAGAGCTCTGGTGCAATGCAAACACATTCTTACAGATGCTGAATTCGACAGCACAGGAGGAACCACTAGAAAGGCTGGAGAGAGAACTGATAGAAGGAATAAGCTCATGGTGACTAACCTCTAAAGAATAGTACAAAGCATGGAAAATTCCATTACTGATTAATCCAGCCTTTACATTTACATCATACCATATATCATACCAACAACACATCAGCTGCCAAAAGAAAGAAGCCATAGAGAGTAATACAACTGGTGATTTTGGCATCAGAAACCAGCCGTAAGACAACCAAGAACCAGCAAACTCTAACACAGAACTTTATCATTCAGAGACTTATGAATTACTTACATGTGATAATATAACCAAGAAGGCAAATATGAAATTGTGGTCTAGGGCCAATGTTTAACTATGCATTGTTTCACAAAATTTCAAAAAACTTAAACACAGCTTTCTCCTGTTCCTCTGTTAATGCTACCCTTTAAGTAGCTGTACATATTAGAGTCACCTCATTTATTGCTGAAACACAAACTACCCTTAGAGATGGAACAGCAGCTGCAGTTTAACCAGATGAAGCAATTCTGACAAAGAGTTTAGGACTAAGTTAAAAATAGGATAGGTGCCCAATTGAGACTGCAGGGGAAAATTCTGAGAGACAGATCATGCTGATTATCCCAGTAGCATAATTTGGCTTCCTCCCAAAGTCTAATATACTCTTATGCTTACAAAAAAGAGGGCACTGCATTTTCAATACAAATGCTTGGGACCATACCTTCACTTCTCATCTGAAATATCAGACCCCTAAATTCACAATTCTCTTTTAGCATTTACTTAATAGAAATTGGGCCATTTACTAAACTTCTGTATTAATTCCTACGCAGTGTTTCTAGAGAGACTCCAAATCAAAGTATTTACAAGGCTCTTTTTACTATAATTTCCAAGGAAAAAAAGCCAAAAGGAATTAATATGCTCAGGTAAAGAACCATTAAATACAATACTATGTTATTAAAAAAAGTAAGGCAAAAATTTCTCAAATGGTAGGGATTATCTAGTTTAACTCTGTCATATATAGCCAAGGAAATTATGGTTTAGAGAAGTTAACAACACTAAATTATTTGTCTAACACTAAATAGTTTTTTTTTTGGCAGGAAAATTTAACTCAAAATTATCAGTATTTCTTCCCCCATCCCCCGAACCTAGAGCCATGTATGATCACCCTAGGGTGAAATTATGAGGGGACAAACTATAATATTTTAGCCCAAGGTCCTTTAGAGGACACTACAAGCACCAACACTAACACTGTACCAATGCTACACAATGTCTATGACAATTATGTTCTGAAGCACGCAAGCTGCAGAGCAGAATTTGCTACCTGAAAAATCCGAACTGAATAGAATTACTCAATAATTGTTCTATTTTTATATAGTCCCTAACACATCTCTTGATGCTTTTAGAAGAAAGATTATGCAGTTCCCACTTTATAGTTTTGGAACCAGGACATAATCAAGTCACATTTTGAAAATGAGAAAGCAGCCACAATATAGTGGTAAGAAAATGAGTTCCAGTTCTGCTACTTACTAGCTCTGTGATCTCGTGATAATCAAGATCACAGAGTTATGTGATCTGTAAAATGAAGACATTTCTATTACTCTTTCAGAGTTTTTATGGAGATTAAATACAATTATATATACAGTTACTTTGTAACTATAACATAAAGCACCAAACAAATTTAAGTTACTACTTTAAGAATTTAAAAAAAATAACCATTTTTATACTTATAGTTTTGGTAGTTATAGTATTGATATTTTTGTATCTGTGTAAAGTAAAACACAAATATTATATAATATCTATCATGTACATAGCGATTTATAGTATAATATATATTACCTTATTGACTCTGAGAACCTTTGAAGTTTCTGTTCCCCTTTTATTGGTTAGGCAGCTAAGACTTAGAAAGGCTGACTTGTCCAAGATCAACCAGTAAAGGGAACAGTAGACTCTAATCCAGAGCTATTTTCTCTCTTTTTTTTTTGAGACAGAGTCTCCCTCTGTCACCCTGGGTAGAGTGCAGTGACATCATCGTAGCTCACTACAACCTCAAACTCCTGGGCTCAAGCAATCCTCCTGCCTTAGCCTCCTGAATAGCTGGAACTACAGGTGCACACCAACATACCCTGGTTAATTTTTTCTATTTTTGGTAGAGACAGGGGCTCGCTCTTGCTCAGGCTGGTCTTGAACTCCTGAGCTAAAGCAATCCTCCCGTCTTGGCCTCCCAGAGTGTTAGGATTACAGGCGTGAGCCACCGTGCCTGGCGTAACCCAGAGCTTCCTGACTTCATATCCAGAGTCCTTTCAAGTAACACATACCCCTTACTTTATCCAATCCACAAAGGTATTTTCTGTATTTTGAGGATAATCAAGTACTGCTTTGGTACAACACAGATGAAAAAATTAAGATGAGTATGTTTAAAGATAATGCCAATGAAGTTTAATAATGTGGGAAATGACATTTTTATGAACCAAGTATTATCAGTAAACCTATCTGGCCTTCCCAAATCTAGAGCCCTGCCTTCTCATGTGTCTATAAACAACATACCCAATTCTTCCTACCTCAGCTGGCCCCTCTGGACTCATCTACCTGGCAATATTTGTAAGATCTGCTTGGTTTCTACTTAGTAGGCTACTCCTCTAGGTTCTTAACCAGATACTAACTCTTTTCATGGTAAAGATTTACAAAAAGCAGCCCCATTTCCAACATGTTGCAGGTTGGTCAACAATTTTGTCTCAAACTGAACTCTTTGGAGCATGTGCTCTGGCAAAGCTTTGTTATCTTTGTATGTGCCTGAGGCAGGAAACATGGGCAATCTCACGTCCCAAGGAGTCAGGCAGTCTTGGGTCCATATCCACCTACTAGTCATATACCTTAGGCCAGTTACTTAACTTCCCTAGGCCTCAGTTTCCTTTTCTATAAATGGCAAAAAACACTATTTACCTTGAAGGAGTAAACTGGTTTTCCCATCTGGCAAGACGCATCAGTCTCCTAATGCTACAGTCACAGTTACGTGTCTGCTAGGCCGTCTGTTTTTCACTAGGAATAAGCCTGGTTGGTTTCCTCGTGTCCTGGCTTGTTCTGATACTTCATTGCTTTCAGATGGGGACCAACTTATTGGAGCAAACAACTAGTAAGGGAACCCTCTGCTTGCTTGCTACAAGTCTGGGCAGCAGACAGTGACACACCTGTAAGCTGACACTTCTAAAGACACATTTTCAGCAGAACACTTTCTACTCATAAGCCCCTAGAATCCCTAATTTTTTCCCATCCATTTACGGACAAAGTGCAATGTAAACAAATAAACAAAAAGCAGACATAAAACTGTAGAACCAAGCCCGGAAGGCTTAGATTACTAGGTCTGATGCAGAACATAAATCCAGCTCATTTAGTTTGACTGACAAAAGAACATGATGATTGTACTCTTTATTCTTTATTTTCAGGGAATGAGGTGATAGTTGAAGCTTATGTCCCCAATTTTATATTAATCACTTTTGAAGAAAAACCCTGTTAAGTATTCCATGCACCAGGATTTATGTTTTAAGTATGCAGGACAGAGTAAGCAAGCAAACCAGGATCTGAAATAACTGTAGATGAGGAGTCTCAATGACGTGTAATCCTTGAAACCCGAGTTCCAACTAAAATTTATTCTGAGACTCCATGTAATTTACCAAGTTTTGGGGTGAGAAATTAATAGCTGTGAACAAATGCTCATGAGGATCTGAGGGAAAACTGCAAGAGCCTGTTCATCTTATTGTGGAGCTAACATGATGAAAATGGCACAACAGACATCAAATCATAGAATGCTCCATTTAGTGCTTCGTTTCTTCCTTCATGTGCTTCAGAGGGCCACATAAAGACTAGGATTTCTAGCAATTTTCCACCAAAGTAAGGGAAAATCCATTTCGTAAAGCAATGGCAAAACAAAACTTAAAGCAACCCTACATAGGTTCATCCCATTAGATTTTATTTTTTGAAATATCATTGGTCTATGAATTCCCCAACTCTGAGCCCATGCAGTAGGTACACAAAGTAGAGGAGGTACTCAAAAAACCAATGTTGTCTCCCTTGGGGGTCAGTTCTCAGTAACGTGAGATGCATTTACTTGCAGCCAAATTTGGCCTCCAAATCTGGAGCCCTGCCTTCTTATGTGTGTATAAACAACACACCCGATTCTTAGTTCAGGTGACCCCTCTGGATGCACCTATCTGGCAGCATCTCTAAGATCTGCTTGGTACCTACCGTGTGTACACTGCTCCTCTGGCACTCTTATCTTTGCTCCTCTGGTCATGACCACCTTTTGCCCAAATGAACTCTTAGGTCTGACTCCTCCTGGACAGGACCAGTTTCTTGTCATCTACATGTAACAGACTATGGAGCTAACTACAAACAACCATAAATTTGTGGTTTTCAACTCAAAGATTATAGCATAGTTATTTCAGTGTTTCAAATTCAAGTTCAGCTCTTGGGATATTTAATGAAAAAATACAGAGTTGATCTTCTATTCATCTATTTGACAAATATTTTTTGAGCATCTACTATGGCCTAGGCACTATTCCAGGGGGTATGGCTACATCGGTGAACATTCAAACAGAAGTCTCTGCCCTCAGGGAGCTTACGTTGTAGTGTGTGTTGGGGGTGGGTGGGATAGACAATATATGATAAACACAATGAAGAGGCAAATTATATATGTATGCCAGAAGATAAGTGCTACACGATAAGGGTGCTGGGGGAGGGGCTGCAATTTTAATGAGGTGGAAGAGTTGAAGGAAATGACACTTATATCCTTTAGGAATTTAATACTACACAGCTCTTTGGTCCAACCAGATTGCAACTCAGTGAAGGTAGGAGCCAAATGAGAATCACCTTTGCCTCCCTAGTACCTGGAACTTAGCAGAACCTTAAATAGCTACTGAAAAGAAAAAAAAGGGCATGCATTCTACATTTTTTCAAAGAAATGCTATCTGTAATAAATGGCACAGATTTATGATACAGCTGGTTAGGGAATGGATGTAGTATTTGGCATTGAAAAAACAGTGTACCTTGAAATCAATACATTGAATTCCACTTTATGATACCTAAAATAATAATCCTACAACTTTTGCTCCACTAGAGTTCTTCTTTTTTTTTTTTTGAGACAGAGTCTTGCTCTGTTCCCTGGGCTAGAATGCTGTGGTGTCAGCCTAGCTCACGGCAACCTCAAACTCCTGGGCTCAAGCGATCCTTCTGCCTCAGCCTCCCAAGTAGCTGGGACTACCGGCATGCGCCACCATGCCTGGCTAATTTTTTCTCTATATATTTTTAGTTGTCCAGCTAATTTCTTTCTATTTTTAGTAGAGACGGGTCTTGCTCTTGCTAGGCTGGTCTCGAACTCCTGACCTTGAGCAATCCTCCCGCCTCGGCCTCCCAGAGTGCTAGGATTACACGCGTGAGGCACCACGCCTGGCCTCCACTAGAATTCTGTGGGGACAAGATCCCAAGGAAAATCCAGGTCTCTCTCCTATATTGCTGCTGCAAAATAAAAAAGTCTTTTGATCAA
Organism: Indri indri; assembly: GCA_004363605.1. NCBI lineage: Eukaryota > Metazoa > Chordata > Mammalia > Primates > Indriidae > Indri > Indri indri. The sequence continues at coordinate 25,941 of RJWJ010009275.1, forward strand.
GTGGGAAATACCCTACCTTTTATTTTATACCAATAGGAGAAAAGATAACATATGAAGCATGGGATAAAGGTAAAGATAGCAGTGTCAAAGGCTCCTGGGGACAGAGAGAAGACATAAACAAAATAGAATATAAAGTATAACCACCTTTATTGAGGCTCTCTATGATGCTTATCAACCCAGCTCTTCCTCTCATTGAAGCCACAAGATGAGCATGGTTCCTTGCCTCACGCACAATTTTTGTCTTTCTGAAGCTTGTTACTGTGATGGCTCTTTGAGTATTCAAGTGTCAGCTGATGAGTGTACAAAATAAAGTCATTACCAATCATCAGTCCTTCTCCGCAGTTTTTCCTCCCCGTTGTGGCAGTCATATCCCAACAATGATATCTGATCATGCATAATTCATTCATTCACTCAATATACATTAATGAAAGCCTACTGTGTCCTGACTCAGTTTTAAGTGCTGGGGATAGAAGCAAACAAGGACGAAGCCTTGCCCTCAGGGGGCTTCTCTTTCAGTGGCGTTAGACAATAAACAGATAAATACATAATGCTATGCCAGCTGACAATGAGTGCTATGAAGGAATATAGTGAAGTAAGGGGACAGAAAGTGATGGAGGTTTGTGTGTGGGTGCACATGCTATTCCAGAGAAGGCGGTTGTGGTACACAACCTCTAAGATGATGCCAAGGATCCCCACCTCCTGGTATTCAGACCCCTGTTCTCCCCTCCCCTTAAGTGTGGGCTGTACTTGCTGACTCATGTCTAACAAATAGCATAGGGCAGAAGTGATGGAGTGTTACTCCCAAGTGTAGGCTATAAAAAGACTGGCTTCCATCTTGGGATCTCTTCCTAACTCTATAGGAGCACTAGCCCTGGGGGAAGCCAGCTCCCTCAGCATAAAGCAGCTCACGTGAGTGAGCCTGGAGGGGAATCTTCCCCTTTGCAAGCCTCGAGGTTACGGCCTGAATGACACCTGGACTACAGCCTTGTGAGAGACCAAGTCAGAATCACACAGCTAAGCTCCACCCAGATTCTTGACCCATAGAAACTGTGAGAAACATTTGTTGTTTTCAGCTGCTAAGTTTTGGGGTAATTCATTATACAGCAATGAATGACTAACACAGTAGTCAAGGATGGTCTCTCTGAGCAAATAACCTTGGAAACAGACAGACTGTGTGAAGATGTAGGGGAAAGAGTTTCAGGCAAGTCAAGGGCAAGTGCCAAGGCCCTGAAATGGGAACAAGGGAGGTACAAATGAAAGAAGTGAGAAGGCCAGTGTGACAGGCACAGATGATGACATGGGAAGACAGCAGGGGCCAGCTCATGCAAGCCAGCCCAGAGGACTCCGACAGATAATGAGACACAACCAGTACTGCTGAGACCATTCGTCTGACCACCACTAATCGGCTTGAACAACAACCAATATATCAATAGTGATAACTAATGTTTCAGTATTTCAGTGTGCAAGGAATTGTACTAAATGCTTTATTTCATTTATTCTTCACAACAGCCCTATGCAGTAGGTGTTAGTGTTAGCCCAGTTTTTTAGGTAAGGAAACTGAGGCTCTGGAAGGTTAAGTCACTTGCCCACATTCACAAGATAGGAAATCTCTCCACCTTGGAAGAAAAATGTAACCCCAAACTATTGTTTAAGCCAACTAGTTCAGTCTGCTTGATCAGATGCTCCAGGCTGTTTGATTTTCTCTCAGAGTCCTTATAACAGAATTGATTGGGGTATTATCTATAACTTTTTTGAGGTTTGACTCAAGTCAGGAAGGTGAAACTTAGAAAAGCAGCCAAGTAGCTTTTCTTTTTGACATATGCTAAGTGCCTTGCATAACAAACAGGGAATGTACTGAGGAATAGTATTATATTAGATAAAATATCAATACAGTCTATTTTATGCAGTTTTATGATCAGCTGACCTAGATTGAGCCCTGGCTTCCTACCAACATTCTAGATACCTGGCACCAAACCAGGTACCATCTGCTGCAGAACTTGCTTTTCCTTCCTGCTTAACCTTTATTTCAAAGCGTGGGGAAGATTATGAATGTTCCATCAGAATCTTAATTTCTCTTTGAAGAGAAACACAATTCATTTATCTTTGATTTTTATCTACATTCTATTTATAAAAATGCCATTTTAAAGTATTTTTCTTCAAAGCAATGGCTTTGACAGACTGATAACCTTCCATACAGGGGTCCTCAAATTCATATTACAGTGCTGCCTTGGGCTAAACAAAAAGTAATAGACCTATTAAGGTCTTGTGTTTTGAAATTTTCACTTAGAAGAAATATGATCCAAACCAGCTGGTTCAACACCATCAATGATATTACAATAATAACATTAATAGTTAATATTGATTGAGAGCAGCATCCTGTAAGGGCCAGGTACTGTCCTAAGCACTCTGAATATATTATCTAAATTAACAGTTATAACATCTCTATGTGGTATTATTGTTATCCCAATCTTACAGAAGAAACAACTCAGGCACAAAGAGGTCAAACAGCTTGTCCAAGGTCATATGGCTAAACAGTTTACAGCTGGGATCAAAACTCAGGCAGTGAGATTTCAACAGCCCTTAACTCCTACGCCATACTGCATCAGTTTACTATGCCTATGCTTACTGAAAAGACATCCGGAATCCCCTCCTAAGAAAGGTGTGCTTCTCAAAAACAAACAACCAAAAAAACTCCATTAAAAACTCCCCTCAATACACACACATATATAAGCCGATCAAAAACACCTACAATATCCTACCTATCTTCCTGTCCCACAGAGTAACTCAGTATTACTTACTATAATTATTAGGTAAATACATATACAGATTAAAGACAGGTGATACAGGGCCAGGTGTGATGGCTCATGTCTGCAATCCCAGCACTTTGGGAGGTCAAGGTGGGAGGACTGCTTGAGCCCAGGAGTTCCAGGCTGCAGTAAGCTAAGATGGTGCCACCACATTCCAGCCTAGGTGACGGAGCAAGACCCCACCTCCTAAAAAAAAAAAAATAATAAGCCAGGCGTGGTGGCTCACGTGTGTAATCCTAGCACCCTGGGAGGCTGAGGCGGGTGGATCGTTTGAGCTCAGAAGTTCAAGACCAGCCTGAGCAAAAGCGAGACCTCATCTCTACTAAAAAAAATAAATAAAAAAAAAGGTGATATAAATTTAGGCACTAATAAAAACCACACACACACAAACACACCCATACAAGCTGAAATACAGAATGTATTCTTCTAGAAAAGTTCATAATTTTGCTTTCTCATTGCTGAATACCTAAGCTCATCTTTAAAAAAAATTCTGGGCTTATTCTCATTTCTCCTTGGTCTCTCTATTTCTTTGCTCAAATATCATTTCCTCAGAAATGCCTTCCTTAACTACTCAATTTCTCAGTGCCTTCTCATGGTCATCATTCTTTTACTTCCTATTTATATTACTACCTGAAAATGAATTTTATGTTTGCAATTGTTTATTTTCTATCTCTGCCATTAGAAAATAAACTACACGTGGGCCAACCTGTTCCCTGCTGTACCCTTGGTCCCTAAACTGCCTGCATATGGTATGTGCTCAGTGATATTTATGGAATGAATGAATGAAACATTCCCTGTGAAAAGAGCAACTAGGTTAGAGCAGACAGCAGCAAGAGCCAGGCTGCTCACTGCCCTGTCCTCCTCTCCCACCCCAATTTTCACATCTTTAGCCCTGAATTCACATCCTTGTAAAAGATGTGAATTCTTCTGATATGGGTGGGGGAAGGAGGTTAAGGGTGGTTGCACCCACAGATTCCTATTAGTAAGGACAGGCTGGGGAGGAGAGGAGATGGTAAATCCTGCCTTACTGGTTTTCGGTTGTGAGGGAGTGGCAGAAAAACAAAAGGGTAAATGAACACTGATTTGGGGACTCAAAGAACTTTGGGGTCATTTTCAACTATTCTCTCACCTTTACCCCTATGTAGAATCTGTCCCCAAGTTACTTTCTTTTTTAGCCAATTTTTTTGTATCCATCCTTTTATTTCCATTCCTACAACCATGCTCTCCTTACATTACACCTGGTCTATTATAATACAAATATCCCCTAACTCACTGCTGTCTTCCAGTTTCCACCACTCATCCATTCTGCACACAGGCATGGGATGAAAAAACTAAAATTCTATGGTATTTCCTAGCTCAAGAATATTTAATGGCTCCTTTACACCGGGAAAGAGGAAACCACCTATCCTGGTTATTTTACAAGTCATCAACTTCAATACTCCTTGAGTTACCAGAAGGCAAACTATGTCTGTCTTGTTTGCAATCTTCAGTGGCAGAGTGGGTGCTCATGAAACAACCAGTACTTTGGTGGTGTCCCCCGCCCGTTCCATTCTGCATTCAGCACATAACACTCCACACTGCACATCAGGGCACTTCGTTGTAAATACAATTTGTTTTCTTTTTCATGTGTATAACTCTAGTCTTCCTTCTCCAAAACCACATTTGGCTTTTTAGAACACACTCATTCTCTTATTTCCACCATTTCTCAGGACTGTGCTACTATCAGGCACGTACTTGCTGTACAGAGTTAAACATGAGAGAGCTAACAATCTAGGTTTGAGAAGAACTTCAGTATGAAAAAATATTACAGAGCCACACAGTACCTGTACCAGGACAGTTTATAAAGTAGCAAAACAAACAAACCCAAAAAACTCAAAACAAACACTACACCAACATTAACAATTTCATCAGAAAAGGGCTGGATTTAGGGTCTTTATAAGTACTTGAAACAGACTGGGAGATTTGTGTAAACTTCCTATGAGCCCAGTTTGAAAGGTGTTACAAAGACTGTCTCTGACTCTAAATCATGCTAACAAAAAAGATGGCTTTTCTCTAGTGATCTGGAGACTACCCATAATCTTAACATGTTTAAGGGAACAGAAAGGAGGGAGGGGAATGGTGGGCCATGGAATCTGATATGCTTTCGTATTTCTTGAAATGCAAGATACTTTGGGTCAGTACCAAAGGGGCCACTTTTTATATAAACACCTTTCCATCTCGACAGAGATTCTGTACGAACTTGTGCATTATGCCAACTAATTAGAGCACTTAGATGTTACAGCTATATGCAATTTATAAATAATTAGTTTGTAAAGTGCTTTGAAAATAAAAGTGCTAGGCAGGTACTCAGAGTTACTATACATTAAAAGCTTTTGCTATGTAATCATATTATTTAATAATTGGCTCTTTAAAAGGCATAGTAGTTTACAGATGAACAGAATTTCTGATCTTGAATTATTAGCATGAGAGTGAAATGCTGTTAAAGAACAAATGAGAGACACTGATCGTTTTTTCACAGTATATATATAAATATGCATGATTTATATTCATCTCCCTCACCCTTTTTTAGACGAGCTTAGCCTTCGCTCAGGTCTCTACATACTTTATGCAATGATTCCTTCCATGTATATGGGACTCTTGGTTAACCTGCCTGCCCTGCCCTCAGTTTTTTCCCTGCACCCATCTGCCTTCTGAAGGTGTTTTGTATGAATCTGTGAGTTTATGGCCACCCCAGAGATTCAAGACTGCATGCCACATGATCAATGACAATAAATCCTTTTAGGTGCAACGAAGTCATGAGATGTGGTGGGCGGTCACCACTGGGTGCCTTTCCCATGTGAACTGTTATTAAACCTGTTTACTATCCCCACAGTCTACCCAAAGACAAAACTTTGGGAGATACAAATAAGTTTTTGATCCTTTTCCACATCCCTTTTGGGCTTCTTTATATCTTCAGGACTAATTCCTTTACGTTGACAATGACTTTCCAGAATCTCTATCACCCTAGGAAAATATTCATCTTTGCCCCACGACATCACTGCTCCCATCTGAACTCACCTCTCCAATGTCCTTCATATATTTCCTTTATTGGAAAACCACACTAAGACCTCTGAATAATGAATGCTGATGTTTATTCTTCTTAAGCAATAAACTAATGCTGCCACTGCCCAGTCACCTCCATGTTAACTCCAGATGACATTTTTCTGTGCTCATCTGACTCATTCAACATCACTTTCCCCTACCTGAAAGCCCTGGCTTCAAATATTTCTTGCAGACTTTCCTATTACCCCACTGGTTGCCATTCTTTAACCCAACCTTTAAATGCTGAGGTTGTGTAGGGCCCACTTCTTTGTTCCTCTCCATTTTTTTTTTTTTTTATGGATTTACACCTTTAAGGAAAGGACTCCCAAAGTTTATCTCCAGCTTAGATCTTTTCCATGACCTCAAACTCACATATCCACTGCCTACAATGTTCAGAATGGAACTTTTGACTCCTGTCATCTTTTCTACCTCCCAGCTTATTTTCCTCCTTGAAGTTCCCCATTTCAATTATCAGCCCCAAACCCAGGCAGTAGTTTCCTTACCTTCCATGTGCAGTTTCTGAGGTATACCAACCTGTGCCAATTCAATTCTAAAATATACCTCGAATCTACCTTCTCTTCTCCATCATTAGCTTCCACCTTTCCAGGCCACTTCAACCCTTATTTATGATGTATCTCTCTGCTTCTACTCTGGACTCCCTGTAATTCATTCCTCCACACTGCAATCAAAGTAATGAAGATGTCATTCCCATTGTACTTAAAATCCAAACTCCCTACCACCTCAGCTTTTCCTTCCATCAACTCAAAGGAGAGGCCCTTCCCCTCGTCTACTATGCTGCAAACATCCAAATCTTTCAATATCTCAAACCACCAGTTTTCTGGTTCAGGACCTTTGTACATGCTATTCTCCCAGAATGCATTTTCTCTCCTCTTTGCACAGCCAGCTCCTCTTCTTGTAATCTCAGGAAGACCTTGCCTGACTTCTGTGCCTAAAGCAGATTTCTTTCTCATGTTTTCTACCCCGATCTTATATTTATTTCACAGAATTACAACTTTAAAAAAAAATGTTGCTCCTGTTGTAACACATGCTCTACGAGAACAGGTACATACCAGGTGCTCAATAAATACAGAAATATCTTTAAAGAATCTAACTGAGTGTAGAAAATGTCGGCTCTATGGCAGGCTACTGGGTCAGATTTGAGTGACTACAAGGCTACATGCCATAACTACCTACATGAATTCTCACAGTATTTACTTCATGAATGTCCACTACCTGTCAGGTGTTCTGCTAGCTACCAGGATCATGTTGATCAGCAAGTTGGTGTGGTGGGTAGATAATATAAGTACTAATAGCAGTGCCAAGACCAGGAAACACAGGGTGTAATGCAAGCACACAGAAGTACCCAAACTAGGCTAGGGAGTCTGACACGTAAGTTTTGACTTACAGTATGGCAGGAAAAAGACCGCTCCAGGAGAGGGAATAGCATAAACAAAGGTCCCAATGCACAGAGCACTGGGGGGTGGGGTGCTTGGGTTCAAGAATGAATTAAGAGTCAATCTGGGATAGTAAATAAGAATGATAGACAAGTTTGAAGACGTAGATACGATGGCTCTTAGATGTGACTCACTAATATTTTAAGTTTTCCAGTAAGTTATTTCCCCCACATGAAAATTTCCTTCTCCTTGGCCTTACTTTCACTCAAATAGTGCTGCTTCTATGAAATCCTAGGCTAAAGATACTTACCTAAGGCCTGAAAAATGTTATCTAGTTATTCCAGTTTTCTCCTCCTACAATATAATCAAACTCTCTTGCCCTACTTAGGTCATGACTAAATATTTTGTTAGTATTCTGAAATCCAAGCAGTAAACTGGTATCTTTTTTATAAATGTTACGAAGATGGAGCCTGATACCACCTAAATTGTCATGAAAAACCAGAATTCTCACAATTCTTTCAAATTATTCCCCATCCTTGCCCAGTCTACCAATCAGCAAATGATGCAATTCTCTGATTAACAAAAAATGTAGCAAGAAGCCAAGTCTCCACCCCAACCTTCTTTTTTAAACCAACCACACTCTACCTGGGGTCATGCTCTATTGCATCTACCCTTTCCCCCACCACCTTAGTCACAGACACAAATGTATACTCTCTTTAATTCCTATGATAAACAGTTCTTGTCTAGGCCCCTTATTTTCTCACAGCTTCCTCAATTTCAATGTTGGCTCAATCAAAAGAAAAAAAAAAGTCATCCTTGAGGACCATTTGGTTGCACGAAACAGAAACCACTCAAACTAGTTCAAATAAAAGAGGGAATTTATTAGAAGAACACAAAGTTTCTTGCGGGAATTCCAACAGCTGTAATGGATCAATAATTAAAACTACACCTTTGGAAGGACAGGGCATGCTGTAATCACAAACTTCTAATTCCAGGGTCTGCATGATCAGGAAGAAAATACCCCAGAGGACAGTCCTCCTTGTACACTGTATAAGGAACTAGAATGTAGATTCATTTCTGCTTGCTTTTTGATCCTTATAGTCCTTTATGCTGGCCTCAAACTTGTCAAGCACATGTTGGCAGACATTCATGAGCTCAGTCAGGCCTCTCTGAAATGGCTCAACAGCTGGAAGAGCACCTCGAGTCTGAATGCGTAAATTAATTTTGCTCTCTGAAGGATGGGTCGTAGTGTAACCACAAAATTCCACTTCTGGGTTCTTCATGATCATGTAACGCAGAGAATTTCCTAGGGTATGGTCCTCCTCGTGCAATACAAATGTCACACAGTGTCTATCTGTTCCAGCTGCCTGGACCATTTCCAGGGCTGTCTTCCTCTCGCCTTCGGCCATTGAGGTCTTCAATCCAGATATTTTTCTACACACATATATTTTATAAAAATGAGATCATACTGAATATTGTTTTATAACTACTTTTTCACTTACTATATCACAATTACAACACATTATTACTCTAATCTACTTCAGTTACATAGAACTATTAGCTTCCACTTTTCCTGCATCCGCAAATTCTATCAATAAATAATTTATTGCCTCCAGTTTTTCTCTACTCCATTTGACCATCCACACTGGCCACAAGGGGAGTCTTCTTAGAATAACACAAACTTATATGTTTTCAAAAATATTCTTTTGGTAGTCACAAGGATAGGATTAAAATAGGGTGGGTCCCGCTGGAGGATGAAAGTAAGTTGAAAGGCTTAGAAAAGCAGATTGCTCTAGCATAAAAATAGAGGCTCCAGTTTACCAATGTACAGGCCCAGCTATGGCTTCCATTTGAAACTAGAAGGGAAGGTCCAAGAGACAAGAGGGAGAAGATGAGCTCAGCGAATGGAGTGGCGGCTTTATGAGCAGTATGTACAGAGAAGGAACGTGAGTGGTAGTTACAGGCATAACGACCTCACCGAACACACTAGTACCGTCACTCAGGAAACTGTGGCGTGATTTTACACACTGCTGTTCTAATGGGGTGGGCAGTTTGGGGACTTAACTCTGGTTTCTCAACTTGACTTCCCGCCTTGATAGCTAGTGTACCTCTGAGCATCTCAATCCAAACACAATCATATCTTCTCCCCTCTTTTCCCAAACGGGCCACCCCTCCTCCCTATCTCCTCCCTTCTCTCAGCGCCCCGAGTCAGGCTCCTGCCGCTGGGCCAGGCCGCGGAGGCTGGGCCCGGCCGGGCCGCGTGCCCCTCGGCCACCGCCCCCACTGGGCGCGGCCCGCTCCGCCCGCCCGCCCGCTCGCCTCCTCGGCCGTTACCTCTCCAGCTCCTGGTCCTCTTCCATCGCGAGGGCGGTTTTGGGATCCTCAGGAGGCGCTGGCAGACCCGAGGCTCTTCCCCATCTCGCGAAACGTGCAGAAGCCGGAAGGAAGGAGCGACCGACGGAAGGAGCGGGGAACGGAAGGAAGGAGGAGGAGCCGCAGCGGCGCCCAGTCGCCGAGCAGGGCGTGAGGCTCCGCCCCCGAGGCCCCACCCCCGGCGCAGCGCGGGCAACGGCGCGAGGCCCGGCTGCTCACCTGGCGCTCTGCGCGCTAGCCCGCCCGTGGGGCGGGGGCCTGAGGAGGGAGGCAGGGTCGGCGCCCATTTCATCTCCAGGCCTAGACAGGCCTACGGGCGCCCGAGTTCAGCCTTCGGTACCTTCCCCCAGGTGGTGGCGAAGGGGGCGGGGTCTTACCTGCCGCCCCCAAATCAGCTTCCTTCTAAGTGGAGCCTTTCTGACTTGCGGCTAGACTGACTGGAAGACGGTGTCACTGTCGGGCTGGCCCTTCCCAGGACCCTAACCCCCAGGGGCCCTTCATGGGACAACAGGATTAGGCTATAGTTGATTAATACACCTCTAAAAAGGAAAAGGATAATGTACGAAGAGATGAATTTCACAACAGAATGGAAAGGTTTAAGACGGTATTTGTCTCACCAGGGATCTTGCAGCTGCATTTCTCAACTGGGTCAAAGGACAAGAGTTTGTTTTTCTCTTTTGGGCATGAGTGAGAGTTTGGGAGGAAACTGTCCCCCAGTCCATCCTTTGCTGGGATCCTTTCTACCCCTGGAGCAGTCCTCCCCCGCTAGGCACTTCCTTTTCCCTTTACCCTTTTGGCTCCTTAAACGTCCTTACCTGCGGGACCTTTCTCTCACCTTTGTTCCCAGGTGCCCCAGCCCCTGCCTGGGCAAGCTTTAACCACCCGGACCCGCTCTCCGCCCTCCTTCCTTTGTACCGCCCCTCTCTCAGCTCCCTCAGGTGCTCTCCCTCGCCAAGCACCCCTTCTCCCTCCGGTCAGCCAGTGTCCCTGCCCTACCCCCCTGTCTTCTCGCCCAACACACCTACGTTTCTCTTCCCTGCTCCACCTGTTCCGTTCCCCCTGCCCCGCAACCCCCTAGATGTGCACTCCCACTCCAGCTGTTCCACTCTCCTCGCGGTGGTCGCGGGTGCGCGCAGACACTTCTGGAGCGTGTCTTCTGCAGGGGAATCAGGCGAGCAGCGGGGACAGCCCGGGGCAGGTGGGGGAGGGCGGGCGGCGAGGGGCGGAGCGGGCTCACTCTAACCCGGGAGTGATGGCCCATTCTGGTCCGCCCCCTGATCTCTAGGATAGGCGGAGCTGCCCTCTGGCCCGCCCCTCTCCCGCCCTGTGCTGCCGCCGATTGGCCCGGGTGCGTGTCGGGTTGGGCCGCTCGGTCCCGGCGCTCGCCCCTGGGAAGGCAGCAGGGGCGGTTGAGAAGTGAAGTCTTGGCCAGAGTTTGCTTCTTGCCAGGAAATCCGCGGCGGCGGCGGAGATTCCCGGCGGAGCAGAGCCCGGCTGGCTCCCCGCTCCCTCAGCGGGCCGCGGAGAGCGGAAGCTGCCGCTGGGCTGCGGCGCCGGGAGCCCGAGCGCGCCCCGGGCAGCCGCGCTTTCCCAGTGAGTAACTTTGCGGTGCCCGCCTCGCCCCGCGCCCTCTCGCCGGCTCCGGGCGGCCGCCTCAGGTGCGGGCGTCGGCGGGGTGTGGGGCGGCGCCGCGCCCCAGGAGCCGGCCAGAGAGGCGCCGCCGTCCTCCGCGGCTCTCCTCGCTCGCCTGGGCTACGGGGGAGCGCGGACCCGGGTGTGGGGCTGGCTGCGCTCGTCCGGGGAGGAAGACGGCTGTCCGCCCTGTGCCCGCCGCTGGGCAGGCTCAGGAAAGGCGGGCGGCCCCCGGCTGGTAGCATTTGGTGGTTCCGGCCACCGTGGTGCAGATCCTGGCGTCGTTTGCTTTTTAAGGGAAGAGAGACGTGGGGATGAGTTTTTAAATTTTCTGTGTGTGTCGTCGGTAATGAGAGTGGCACTAGCTGCCTCCACATCGGATTTTGATCTCCTGGAAAGAGATGGCGAGAGATCATTCTCTCCGCCCCAGCCTGTTGCCTATCAATTCTCACCTTTCCCTTTAGGCTGGAGAGGGTGAGAAAGATTTGATATCTTCAGGGGGTAATTTCAAAATATAGATCTTGATTTGGAAGCAGTTGCACACAAAGTACCATTCAGGAAATACATCATTCGCTTTTCAAAGATTAATGCCACGTTTTAGACAAGGACTTTTGACTTATATATAGTGTTTCTTCTAGTATTTCAGTTAATAGTTAAGGTTATGGGTCCAGACGTTCGTATCTGTCAGGAGCTAAAGTAAACTCATGCATGGGCTTCACTGTATAGATTTATCTTTTGAAATCACAGAAATCAGAACCGAAGTTGAGTGAGAAGCAGTGACGGTGCAGGGGGAGGAAACAGTTGTGAGCTCCGGTTTATTGGACTGCCTTCACTTTAAGAATTTCACATTCTTGCAGCAATAGTACTTACTTGGAAATTGGCCTTCTTCCCAGGACGGATTTTGATTTTTCTTTCGTAAGTACTATGATGCAGCACCGATGAAGTTGGAGCTCAGTAGATCAGTTTTATTTACTTTGATAGATTTGATTGCCACCCCCACACCCCTTTGGAAAATGGACTTTGGCAGGTAAAGAAGGAAGTATCAATCTACTGTCTATCCTTTTTGGCCTGTCAAAGCTTTGTTGAGCCATGAATAACATATTTTTGCCTTTTTAGCTTGTCCAAGCCCCACATGTGGGTTTTCCCCTCGGATAAAATGTAGGCCAGATCAGAACCAAAGTAGAATAACACTACTTTTAATTTGGCCCACTTGTGTGTTAACATTCTTAATTTATGTCTTGTTTCTCTCATCAACTTTGAAATTTTTCATTATTTATTAATTTAGCCACTGATAAAGTGCCTACTGCATGCCAGGCATTGATGACAGAGATTGGTTCTTGCCCAGAAGTTACTCATAGTCTCTTTTGGAAACTAATCTATACCTCTGTTCCACTAGTTACCAAAAGTAATTTGAACAAAGTACTGTGGGAGCTTAAAAGAGCATTTCTGCCTGGAGTTTGTTAGAGAAGGCCTAACATAGGCACTTTTCAAATTGATGTGAGATTTTGCCAGGTGCATTGTAGGCAAGTATTATGTAGGCCACTTGCAAATAAATGCATGTATCTTTAGGATATTGCTTTATGAGATTTGCATGTAGCCAGTCTGTCTGAAGGATACTGTCTGGGGTTGAAGTAGTAGTCAGGGGCTGGTATATTATTCATTTCAGAGCACTTAGCACCTTGCCTTGCTTGCAGTGGGCACTGAAATATTTACTGAACTGACTTGAACAAGAAAATGAAGGATTTTATATACCAAATTAAGAAATTTGGACTTTATCCAGTCAGTGATAAGGAGCTGCTAATTTTAAGCAGGAGAATGTCATGACAACATTTGCATTCCAGAGAGATAATCTGCAGCAGTCTGGAAGGTCGTGGGGGTCCAGATGGAAGTTAGAGAGACAAAGTTGGAGGTTCTTACAATGTAGGGGTCAAGTGCTCAGGGGTTCTCCATTCAGAGTATCTGGGTTGGAATCAGGCTCTGTCACTGGGTTACCTCTTTGTTCCTTAGGTTCTTCATCTCATAGAATTTGGGGGATAAAACTTAAAAAAAACGTGTATTAGAATAGTGCTTGCTATATAGTAAGGACTTAGTAAATGCTAGTTGTTACTCTGTGTGAAGGCAGTAGAAGGAGAGATGATGTGGCATTTAGGAGGTATGACTAGGAGGCAGAACTGGGTAAGTGACTAGATAGTATTAATGAGACAAGGAAGATTCCTAGGTTTTTTGAGGCATTGGTGTATGCTGATTAAGTTTGCTGTGGAGTTAGAACAGGGGTTGAATTCTAGTTCTATCACTTGCCTTTAGAATTACTATTCCTACTGAGCTTTGATTTCCTAGCATTTAGGAAATGATTGTCCTTACCTGTTTAGTTGGGTTTGAGGATCAACTGAAATTACACATGTAACGCCCTTGGCAGAGTACGTACCACATTCCAAGTGCTCAATAAATATTAGTTGTTCCTTTAGATGGTGACATTAATGAGCTAGTGGAATGTTGGAGGATATGAGAAGGAGAAGTTAAAAACAATTGTTGGTAGAGTTGGGGAAGGGAAGTTCAATTTGGAACCAACTCAATGAGGTGCTAATTGGATGGTTGAGGTATCTGCGATGCAGTTGTTGAATTGATGAGTCCCACAGGAGCCAGGAGAGAATAGAAGAGAAAAAGAGTTCACATAAAGCCTTTGTGGGTATGGTAAGCTTTATGGAAGATTTGGGGAAATGGGGGGAGAGGAGGGATTTACAGTGTAGCAGTGCCAGAAGCTTGACATTGAATATTGGACATCTCTATCTTAAAATGCATTTTGGCCATCATCAAAGGAGAACTCCAGGTTCATATAATCAGGTTGGCTCTGTGCCCTTCTCCCCCTCCTCTTTCTGATTGCCACCCTAAAATCCAAATACTTTTTAATTTTATTGTGCAGAACCATTTAACTTTCCCCCCCTGCTGACAGGGCCACAGTTCACTCCAGGCCAACCTTCCTATATCCAGATGCAACAAGGTTTTGGAAAAAGTCAGAAGTCTCATTTCATAGGTTCCACTCTATTTAGAAAGTAGCATTGGTTGAAAAGTTATATATATATATATACACACACACATATACATATATATGTACGTACATATTTTGCATGTAGAATTGTAGTTGTAGGAGAAGATAGGGACTGGCCTAAATTGACCCTGTTAGAGGGCTTGGGAGTTTAACAAAACAAATCCCCTTTAGCTTTCCTGTCATGTGTTTCTTTTCCTCAGAAAATACAAAACAGTAGAAAAATCTGTAGTTATGTAAGTTTTTTTGTTTGGTTGGTTTCAGAATAATGTGGTTATTTTGTGTGTTACCCTAACAAGAAGTTATTAAGAGGAATTTTTTAAAAGCAAGTGCTCATCATGTACATTACAATAATAAATTGTCCTCTAGTTAGTATGCTTTTAAAGAAGCAGGTGTTGTAGGTTCTATCTTTAGCATGTATGCTTCTTACAGCAGGGATCCTGTTTTGCTCACTGCAGAATCCCCAAGTACTTAGAACAATAAATATTAATTATGTATAAATGAATAAATTGGATCAATTGGCTTTGATCTGTCTTGGCCTGCAGACTTCTCCTAATCTTTAGAACAATCACTGGTCTGAGGGAAAACAAAAGAGAGAATTGATCCATCGAGGAAGCTTAAAGTGCTTCACGTACTCACTGGAAGATACTGGAACTATGACAGAATTGATGGCTATTATGATTCAACTGTTTTAGTGCCAGCTGCCGTAATTATTTGCATAATTCCCTCCTTGCCTCCCCCCACATTTTACTGCCATACTTGTGCAGTGTGGTAAGGAGGAACACACTGATACGGGGATATAGCTTTGATCAGAGGTAAACTGACAACAGCTGCATCATAAATTTGTGCTGTCTTAGTTCACAAAACTCCAGGGCAGAGTCTCTGAAGTCTTGATAAGGATAGCTAGAAAACTAGGAGCAGAAGTGTTGTAGACAATAGGATTTAAATATGGTTTATGCCTTTATCTTTCCAGCCTGGAGATTTAGGACTGCTACTTCTGGCAGTCACTTTCCTCAGTGGAGAAATTTTGTGCAGGAAAAACTGTTTTTTCTCAAAATTAGGCTGAGTAAGAGAAATGAGAAATAGAAGCAAATGCAGAAAATAAGCAACAGGCAAGTAACATACTATAAAACAATCATCGTATGTCCATTTTAAAAGTATACCACCTTCGTATGTAAAACAAGTGAGGGTTTAATTTTTTACTTTAGTAAGAGTAATCTTAAAGTTTTTTAAAATAACAAAGAGCCCTAGAGTGTGTAATAAGGGCAACATGTAAAGTGTTTACAACCAGGTTTTGAGGACCTATATCTTATGTAAAATAAGATGTGCTTGACTATAATAAAGTGTATGCAATATTGTGAAATATATATTAATATTTGCTCTTCATCCTCATTTTTCTGGCATAGAACTCCTAAAATCCTTGGAATCTTCAGCGTACTGAGTGTCTTTTTGTATGCTAATGATTGACTATTGGCTGGCAGGATGGTGCTGGTCACCAAAGATGAAGGCAGAGTTGGGGGGGGGGATTTTCACCCCCAGCCCCCAACCTCTAGAGAAAAGAGAGGGGCTGAAGGTTAAGTTGATCACTAATGGCCAGTAGTTTAATCAATCATGCCTACTTAATCAAGCTTCCTTAAGACCCCAAAAGGACAGAGTTTGTGTTGCAGAAACCACAAGAGGGTTTCATACTAGGACCATTTGCTCGTTGCACAAAGATCCAATTATTGACACAACAAGGATTGCCAAGGAAGAAGGGAACTTTTAATATTACTGACATCTTGTTGGGAGAACAGGAGAAGCTGCTTCAAATCCACAGGGAGATCCTCCTCTTTTAAAGAGGGGCCATGTGCCTTGGAGCAGGTCTTGGTGTATCTCACAAGGAGCCACAAACATTGGGAGTAGGTTATGGGGAATGGTGAATCTTTACATCAGGAAGGCTGCCCAGGGCCTTCAGAATCTCATGTCCTTTGTCTTGCAGAAGAGCCACCATGTCTAGGAAGCAAATCAAAAGGTCAAGTAGTTAGTTAAGGGAAAAGATTATATAGGGGTCATTGAAATTTGCTGGGGGAGGGGGCGGGTAGTTACATTTGGAGAGCTTCCAAATGCTGGATGTGTGGAGGTTCCTGGAAGGTGGCATGAGGGTATAGAAGCTCCTGCTCTCCCTACGTGTCTCTCCATCTGTATTCTTTTTAATATGCTTTATAATAAACCAGTAAAGGAAAATAAGTGTGTCCTTGAGCTCTGTGAGCCACTCTAGCAGATTAACCAAACCCAAAGTAGGGGGTCATGGGATCCCCAGCTCATGGTCTGAACCCCCAGCTGGAAGCTTCAGACCAAACTACTTGGTCTGAAGTAGTTCCAGAGGCCTACACTTGTGACTGGTGTCCAGGAGAGGGGGAAGGCGATCTCGGGGACTCAACCCTCACCTTTGGGATCTGAAGCTACTACCAGGTAAACAGTGTCAGAATGGAATTGAATTGGAGGACACCCAACTTGCGTCACCGCTTGGTGTGCGGGCAAAGCCCCCTACACATTTAGTCACAGAAGTATTCTGTGTTGATGATTGTTGTATCAAGTGAGAGAATAGAAAAAACACTTTTAAGTGTGTTTTTTCCCCCTTTCAGAGCTTCTAAGACTGTGTTGGCTATTACTTCATTTTATAGATAAAAGTAAAGCAAGTCTGGGAAGTATTTACACCTGCCTCCCTTGCCCCCTGAAATTAGGATTTGGGCTGCCAGTCTTAATTTAAATTTTAGATTTGATTGTTTATCAGAACCCTTATCAGTTAAATCACATAAATAATTATTGAGCAAATAAATTGGAGCCATTCACTTAAAGCTTATTTCAGTATTGTGACCATTGCCACTTTTCTTCTATATGATTTTAACATTTGAACTTTGACTTTTAATTTAATTGTATTCAGTAAGTACCTAAGTCTACATCATGTGATCAAGACTAGGCTGTGCGGAACACAAAACATTGTGCTGCCCTTGTAGAACTTACAATCTTGAGAGACATACATCCAGTCAAGGAGTTAACATTTGCAGCAAGGGGACTGATACCCTTGGCTTCTAGTTCCTTGGCTCCTCAGCTCTTGTGACCTTCACTTCCACTGTATTTTAACATCCATTTGGCACCTTGTCATTTCCCCAGATTTTCAACATTAGAGATCTTAAACTTTTATATCCTGTTTTCTGACCCCTGTCTTCTGTCCTGTCCTTCCAGCTGCCCCAGCACCCAGTCTTTTTATTAGAGTGGCCTTCCCCCACACAGAGACAGTGTGCCAATCCTTCTGTCCCACCCATCTCCCCTTCCCTGCTGCATGGACATCTGTTGACCTTACTGTCTTCTCTGTCCAATTTGGAAGCCATGGTTAAACACCTGGACTATCCTTCCACTGGCACTTTTGCTTCTCTTGAACTTGTCTCTATGTACCTGTCAGATAATGTCCCTGTTCAGACTAACCTTGCTTCTGTCCCTACATTGTTTTGGTAATAGTATTAAATGGCCAGCGATCAATGCAGGGAATTGTCTCTACCCCATCCCGACCCCTCAATTTGTAAATCTTTATTTGGCACCTACTGAGTGCTCTGACACCAAGCTAAGAATACTGTGGTTTCCTCTTGTAGTTTACAATTTAGAGGAGAGAGACATTCATTAAATGATAGATACATTACACACTTTGAAGAAATAGTATGATATGATGAGTGCTTTGCAGAAATAATGTAGGGTTGTGCTCTCCATTACTATAGCCACTAGCCCCTTGTGGCTATTGAGCTTTTAAAATGTGGCTAGTTAGAATTGCGATGTCCTGTTAAGTCTAAAATACACACCAGGTTTTTAAGACTTAGTACCAAAAAACCCATAAAAGATCTCAATAATTTTATATATTGATTATGTCTTGAAATGTTAATATTCTGGGTATCTCAAGTTAAATAAAATATTTAATTCATTTGTTTCCTTTTTTTTAAAAGTAGCTACTAGAACATTTAAATGACACATATGGCTCACATGATATTTCTGTTGGACTGTGCTGGTGAAGGGTGTTGTCTGGGGATATGACAAGGGGAACTACCCTATTCTGGGAGGGTGGGGGAGGATCACTGAAGCCTTCCCTTAGGACATTGTCCTTGAACAGGTATCTGGCCAAGTAAACCTTCCTCAGAGGAAGGAGTTGTAGGAGGATGGCACCTTGTTGTGGGGGGCGGGGGTGCAGGAAGTGGATGAAGAGAGCTGGAACAGTGGCATGGGCTGAGACCAGGAAGGTAGGCAGGGGCCTGGTCATGCAGGCCTGGTTGGCCCTAACGAGGGTTTTGTTCTTCATCACTCATGGATTATTCCAGACTACCAACCCTTTTGTCTAACTCCTCCATCTTCTGTAGTCTGCAAATAATCTGGTCATTTCGTGGAGAAAATTAGGTGATCTGTAGTGAGTTTTCTTAGATTTTCTGTCTCTCCTCTTCCCAATTTACCCTCCTAAGTCAGATTTTTTGGGGGCTAACTTCCATGTGTTCTTGTGATCCCATCCTTCAAAGTCTGTTTCAGGAGAGGCTTCATCAATTAACTCCCCTCTTTTCTATATTTAATCTCCTTCCTGCTCTTTTTCTCACACCATCCCATAAATATGTCCCAGTCTTAACTTTATAAAACAAACACAGCTCCACTGACCCTGCATTCCCTTCTAGTTATTATTATTTTTGAAGCATAACATTTTTTAAAAGATTTAATATTTAAAGTGATATGCTCAAAATGTATTAATGTGTTATCAATATAAAAATTTTTTTTCCCTGTTTTTCAAAAAATTAATGAGATTGGACATTTTTTTCCATATTAAGTACTTGAAATCTGGTGAAATATTTTGCACTTACAACACATCTCTATTTGGATGCTCAATTTTCAGTAGTTGATGTGAAACAAATCGTACCGAAATAGTGCATATTTAACAGAAAGCTATTTTATGTTCTTCAGCTTTTTTGTATTCATTGTGGTAAAAAACACATAAAATTCACCATCTTAACCATTTTTAAGTGTACAGAGGTAAGAATATTCACAGTGCTTGGAAACAGATCTCCAAAATGGTTTCATCTGGCAAATCTGAAATTCTATAACAACTTCTCATTTCCCCTTCCCCATCCCCTGGTAACCACCCTTTGCTTTCTGTTTCTATGAATTTGAATGCTTTAGATAGCTCATAAGTGGAGCTGTACGGTATTTGTCCTTTTTTTTGTGTGACAGGTGTATTTCACTTAGCATGATGACCTCAAGGTTCATCTATGTTGTAGCATGTGATAGGATTGCCCTCCTTTTTAAGGCTGAGTAATATTCCATTGTATGTATATACCACATTTTGGTTATGTATCCATCAGTGGATATTTTGGTTGCTTCTACCTCTCTTGGCTGTTGTGAAAAATATTGCTGTGAACATAAGTGTATAAATGTCTTTTCAGACCCAGCTTTGAATTCTTTTGGATATGTACCCAGAAGTGGGATTGCTAGATCATATGATAGTTCTATTTTTAATTTTTTGAGGACTCGCCATACTGTTTTCCATTGCAGTTGCACTGTTTTACAATCCCACCAACTGTGCAGAAGGATTCCAATTTCTCCCCATTGTTGCCACCGCTTTTTTTTTGTAGTAACTGCCCTAGTGAGTGTGAGGGGATATCTCATTGTGGTTTTGATTTGCATTTCTCTGATGATTAGTGATGTTGAGCTTCTTATCATGTGCTTGTTGGTATCATCTTTGGAGAAATGTCTATTCTAGTCCTTGACCCACATTTTAATCTGATTATTTGTTGTATTGTTGAGTTTTAGGAGTTCTTTGTGTACTCTGGATATTAACCTCTTATCAGATATGATTTGCAAATATTTTCACCTGTTCTTTTCACTCTGTTGATGTGTCCTTTGAGGTGCAGAAGTTTTTAAGTGTGATGTAGTCCCATTTGTCTATTTTTATGTGCTTTTGGTGTCATATCCAAGAAATCTTTGCCCAAACCAACGTCATGAAGCTTTTCCCCTCTGTTTTCTTCCAGGAGTTTTATAGTTTCAGGTCTTACATTTAGGTTTTTAATTCATTTTAAGTCAATTTTACATGGTGTAAGAGTTCAAAGAAAATATATTGAATATATTTCTGAGACCTTGCTTATGGCAGAGAGAGGGAGGGAAAGGTCAGATATATCTGAAATAGGTTTTTTATTTTTTATTATTATAGATACATAATATTAATAGTATGACTTTATAGGGGATATGTGATGTTTTGATGCAGGCATACAGTGGGAATTAATCAAATCAGGGTAATTGGGAATCCATCACATCAGGCATTTAACATTCCTTTGTGTTGGGAACATTCCAATTGCACTCTTTTGGTCATTTTCAAGTATACCCTAACATTGTTGATTATAATCACTTCTTTGTGCTATTAAATATTGTTCATAACAACAATAACTAACTATATTTTTGTACCCACTAACCATCCCCACTTTGTAAAAAATAGGAATGCTTCACGAATTTGCATGTCATCCTTGCACAGTGGCCGTGCAAATCTTCTCTGTACCATTCCAATTTTAGTATGTGTGCTGTGAAGCGAGCACTGAAATAGTATTCATTTGTGGGTGTTGATGTCAGTGATTGGGTTAAGACACAATTCTCAACTGGTGCTTCATAGTATATTCTAGTGTGAATTTCTCCGTCCTCTTAATTTCTTATAGTTGCGAGACACCAATATGGAAACAATCAGTAGTCTAGGTTTAGCTGAAGCTAAAATATAAGTTAGTGGGGAGAGGCCAGGTGTCAGAGTGCATGTAGTTGCATCCTGTGCTTGTACTACTAAATGTGTGATGCATTTGATTGTAGTAGCTGTGCATGCCTTTAGGACCATTCTGTAAAGGCTTTTTAATAGATTTCAAAGGTGTCCACAGCAATTCCCTTATGAAATATTTATTAACCTCATTAATTTCTCTAATTTTAGACTTCGTGGTTTCATTATAGATGAGATACATTAATTGATACTTCAATCGACTAATTTCAGATTTTGTTAACAATAGACATCATTCTTCTGGAACACTGACCTATTCTTTTTCCAGGTATATAGAATACATTTGTTAGCACATTCGAATGACTTTTCTACCTATGAAGGAGTAGAATAACATTGAGAAACCTTGTGAGTTGATTTTTTTTAATGGTATGGTACCTATTTATATAAGGGATTAAAAAAATTTAATTAATCCATTTTGCAGAATGTAGAAAGATGGTAAAATCTGAGTACTGTTATTAAACATTAAAGTCAAATTTCAACTAATATATGTTATATTAACTTTTTTTCTTATAAAATGATAACTGTTAAAAGTTGCTCAATATGATTTTAGTCTTTCTAAATGTGACTGAATTTTCTCTTTCTACAGTTTGGGTGCTAGCGGAAAGCAAAATTGACCATTAAGTAGTTCTTAAATTATTTATTCATAATATAACATTCTTTATGTCTCATAAAGAATTACTCTTTTGTTGCTTGAACCTTTTGCAAAGAAAATTGCTCTGTTAATATAAAATAAAGAAATTGTCTCTAAGTGTACTAGGATTTATGGAAAGATATCTTTCTGGAAGATAAAGCTTAATATTCTTAAAATTAATACTTTAAATTCAATTTTAAAATAGTAATATCTCCATTTTAAGGAATATTTTTCTGTTTGATAACTCCTGGGAAGTAATACATCTATTTGATTTATCTCATTGCATATGTCATGAACTGTATGAGGGCACAAAGATATGTGGTTTTCTTATTTTTAATCACTCTGTACATTTCTTAATTATAGAAGTAATACATGCTTAATATAGAAAACTTAGGAAATCTCTATGCAAAGAAAATAAAAATTGCTAATAATCCCACAGTTATAATTCTTTTAGAAGAATTCATTTATTCAGCAAATATTTGAATGTCTACTCTGTGCTGTGTACCATTCTAGATATTTGGGATATAAAAATAAAGAAGTACTTATTCTTGGAAATTGAGTCTAGTTAGACTATAGTTTCAGTACAGTTACTCATTTCAATACAAGCATTTAGAGGATAAAACTGAAGCATAGAGGATCTTGTGACAAGGCATGATGAAAGTTAATTATTATTATAAATTATGGGTGAAGAATAGTCTAAAGTGATAAGAAATTTTAGCTTTTTCATGATTGTGCAGGTCCTAAGATAGCTGGCACATACATCTCTTATTTTCCCACTTGGTATTTACTGAACACCTGTTAATGTGCCAGGCACTGTTCTAGATGGTGAGACTATAGCAATGAGCAAGACAGGTGGGATCCCTGTTCTCATGGAATTCACATGCCGGGGTTGGAGGCAGGAGGAGAAACAAACAATAAGCAGGCAAGCAGTTGATGAAAAGGATAATGACCAGTGGTAGGAAGAAAATAAGATGATGTGGTTAGATCTCAACAGTCTGTTATACTGGTTACTAAAATCTGCAGCTGGGTCCCCAGATTTCCTTTCAGCTGTAAGTTTGTTGTCTTCACCAGGAAAACTTTTAAATAATGCTGCCCAAAAGAAATGAACATGGATTAATGAATAGTCATCTTTGCTTCCTGTCCTTTTGTACTCTCTCCTGGAGGTTTTCCACTCAGTGAGACTAAGCAGCAAAAGTAGGAAGGAATTACTGGGCGAAGCAAGGCATCTGGAAAATCATTTCTCAGATAATTTGGCTTTTTATGAAGCTGGGAGTTTGTTGAGTTTGTATAGACTAGAGTTTGCACCTGTCAGTATTTCAATAGTATTGTATATATTCTGAATTAAGAAAAACAAAACCCTACCAGTTATTAGGAGAGGAAAAAAGAGAAAATAATTTTATCAATCCTTGTGGAATTTGCAGTTTTATTTTAAAGTTTCTTACATCTCCAGAAAAAAAACTCATCAATGTCACCTTATAAAGAACTCTTGATTTGTAACTTAGCTTATTAGACAATCTCTACAATCGATGTGTAAGACTTTAGTGCCATGCTTTCTTTGGTACATAAGAATTTGCAGTGTGACCTGTGACTCATCAGTTGATGTTGTGGTGCATTTTTGGAAACAAAGAATGCCATAGTAGATTCCCTTAAACAGCAGGAGTGGAAGTAGATCCAAGAAAACACAAATTTGTCTGTGTCTGTGCTGGTGTGATTACAGCTGTGTGTTAAATTGATTCTTAGAAATGTGTTACAACACTAGACATCTCAATGAGTTTGAATAAAATATAAATTGTGTGTCTTGCAAAAAGATTCTTAAATATAGCAATAACTGCATTTCTCCCATTTTTATGGTAGGAAGTAACTTTGCAGATAAATATATTTATTACTTAGGTTTGTGTTTTGGTTGTTTTTGAAACACAGCAATGAAGAAAAAGCGTTGTCTTGGGCATATGACTTCATTTTTAATGTTCCATAAATTTTTTTCTTATTTTTGATGTGGATATCTTGTTTGTGAGCTTTGCTTTTTAGTTTTAATCATGTATATAAGAACTGAGCTTGGCTGCTTTCTACTTCCTACTTTTATTTCCAGTTGTGTATGTTCCTTTGCTCCTGCTTCTAATATACTTCCATACACATACAAGGATATCTGTGCAAATAGATAATTCATGAAAAGCAAGTCTCCTGTGAGCGCTTTACCCCAGCCACCCAGTTCCCCTAGAGTTGACTGCTATTAGTTTTTTGTAAATCCTTCTAGGCATATTTTGTGTGTATATGCTCATGTGTATATCTATATAGAGTTATTTTTAAACCCATGCTGTTCTGTACCTTGATTAAAATTAGAGCAAAATTTGTTTTGCTAGTCTTCTTGAAATTTAACTTGGTCATCTTTTAATTTGTTTGCCAATCTCACTTGAATTATTTTACCTTAAAAAAAAGTGAGTTTTTATGTCTTGAAGGACATGTAGACATTGCCAATGCAGATGTTCACATGTTTTCTCTGCTGGATATGATTATGGACAAAACGATTATTTGAGCTTTTTTTTTTTTTTTTTAAAAACTATAAATCATGACCCTCTTGCATATTCCTTCTTAAAGGGAAGGCTGAACACAAGAAAAATTAATTTCATCATCTTCATGATAACCTAAAAGAAAATGGGATATCTAGGTTGGTTTGATCTAGCAAATATAGTGCAACCATGGAATAATGCCTATTTGGTACACTAATTTTGCTAAGAAACTTGGTTATTAGGGAATATTG
>RJWJ010009276.1:0-50490 GCA_004363605.1 Indri indri
CTCCTTGTCACGTACTTTTTCAACATCAAGTGATATAATCATACGTTTTTTTCTTTAACTTATTGACATGGTACACTATATTGATTGATTTCCAAAAGTTAAACCAGTGCTCACTTCGGCAGCACACATGGTAAAATTGGAACAATACAGAACAGATTAACATGGCCCCTGTGCAAGGATTACACGCAAATTCGTGAAGCATTCCATATTTTTGGTTCCACTTTCTAATGTTCCAGTGGGGAAACTGTGGCTCCAATAAGCAATGTGACACACCCAACTGAGGGATCTTCCTGCTTCACACTCCCATCTCTAACTCCTAATCTATAAAAAACAAAAACAAACAACCAAAAAAAACCAAAAGTTAAACCAGACTCACATAGCTGGAATAAATTGTACTTGGACATGGTATATTATTACTCTTTGAATAAAAAAAATCCAATAGTTGTTGGATGTAGTTTGCTAATGTTTTGTTCAGGATTTTTGTGTCAATGTTCATAAGAAATATTAGTCTGTAGTGTTCCTTTCTTATAATGTCTTTATCTGGTTTTGATATTAAAGTAAGGCTGGCTAGCTTCGTAGAATGGATTATGAAGTATTCCATCTTATTCTGTTTTCTGGAAGAGATATTGGAGAATGGATATTATTTCTTCCTTAAATGTTTCTCCTCTATATTTGCTCTTTATTTCTCTATCCCGTCTCTCTTCCTCTGACTTCTTTCCTGACTCATGCTTTTTCCCTTTCTCCTCCCTCTCTTCTTCCCATTCTTTAGGCCTGTAGCCATTACAGGCATTCTTGGACTGTCCTGAATGGGTGGCCCCAGTCCTGGTAGGCAAGAGGTCTCTGAGCCTCTTCTGGTCTGAGGCTGTCATAGTCAGAAAGAATACATAAAATAGGGAAGGGAAAGAACCTTTAATTGTATTCTGTCTCTGCCCTCTTATGTTGTCAAGGAGGCTAAGCCCAGATGGGGGAAGAGACTTGCTCAAGGGCACACAGAGTGGCAGAAATGGCATATTGAAAAGAGAAGTTCTGTACCACCCACCCGCACCATCCCAGAAACATGTCTAAACACACAGCCACCCAGAGCCAGGCTTTTCCAACTCCTCCAACCCCAGCAGGTATCCAAGCTGGAGCTTCAGGCTGTCTGGCAGAACTCCCAAAATCATAGGGCAAAAAAATAAGGTAGAGAACCAATGCTTTTGGAAATGAGACGATAAAGGTGGCCTACCCCCATCCCCTAGCACAGAGCCCAGCACTCTTTCATTTGTTCATTCATTCAGTAAACATGTGTTGAGTACCTACTATGTGCCAGAAAGTGAACAAAACAAAGTCCCAGTTCTAACAGAACTTTCGGTCTAGCGGGGATGACAAAAATAAATGTTTCCAAGAGTGATAAATGCCTTGAAGAAAGTATTTTCTGAGGTTCAGGCTGCAGCCACTGATCCAACTCAAAAATTCAGGACTTGTACCCCAAACCTATAGTCCTCACCCCTCTGTTGGGCTCTCTGATCTCCTGTTGCCTCCTTCTCAAAAGCCATTTCCTCTGAGAAGTTCAGCATCACCTCAAACTCATTGTGTTCCAAACTAAACACATTTTTCTCCCCCAATAAACTCTGCTTCAGTCAATGTAGACAGGGTGACCATTGGCTTTTGCCCACTCCCTTTCCAAGAAGACACCCCCTCCATAGCCCTGGTGACCATATTTGACCATGTGCCACCTCCTTCCCCACAGCTGACTGGACCCAAGATGGGTACCTGACAACATGGGCCTATCAGAAACTCTCCTGGAATGTGGATTTGGACTAGACTGAGTCACTGGATGATAGTGATGCTTAAACTAAAAAGTCATGAAGAGTTGAGCAGGCTTGGGGCAGCCATGTTAGCTTAGCCATGTGAAAGCTTCAGGATAAAAGGTATCCAAGAGAAGCAGCAAAGAGTCAGACCCTGCCCCTCCTGAGTGGCCCTGGTCCCTGGCATAGGGACTGAATGTTTATGTCTCCCCAAAATTCATATGTTAAAGCCTAATCCTCCGTTGAAGTCAAAATAAAATATAGGAACAAATCTTTAAGTTAAACATTTTATTTGGGAATCCAAGAATTGCAATTCAGGGCAGACACACTGATCAAGGTGGTTTCTTAGTACATGCAAAGAAGAAAGAGAAGGTTGGTGGTTTTTTTAGGAAGAGAAAAGTTATGTACTGTTTTGAAATAAAGCTCACTGGCACTAGAGAAGCTTTTGGGAGCTGGCAAGCTCTGATTGGTGAGTGGTGGTTGTAAGTAAAACTAGTCATAGAGTCACAGCAGGTCATTTTAGCAGCCAGTAGCTAAAACCGGTCTTAGGGTTATAGCAGGCCTTTTCAGCAGCTGGCGTTGCAGAAAATTCAATTCTTGGAGCAGGTGCTATGTGCCCCAAGCACTTTTCCCCCTGGCCTCTTAACCCTAATTTAGTTGGGTGTGACAAGAATGACCCAATTTACATAATAAACTTTCATACCCTGATGTGATAATATTAGGAGGTGTGGCCTTCACGAGGCAATTAGGTCATGAAGGTGGAACCCTCATAAATGGGATTAGTGTCCTTCGAAGAAGAGACACAAGAGTTTGATATTAGTTCTCTCTGCTCTCTGCCATGTGAGGATACCAGAAGATGGCCTGCAAACCAGGAAGAGTGCCTTCACTGGGCACTAGATCTGCCAGTGCCTTGATCTTAGACTTTCCAGCCTTCAGAACTGTGAGAAATAAATGTCTACTGTTTGAGGTTGCAGTGAGCTATGATGAGGCCACTGCACTCCAGCCTGGGCAACAGAGACCCTGTCTCAATCAATCAATCAACAAACAAACAAACCACTTAGTGTATGGTAGATTTGTTATAGCAGCCCAAACTAAGACAATTCCACCGCCTGTGTTGCTCATTGTGACCTTACAACAAACATTTTTGACTTAGTCCAGCTTATGTACCTTTCCTTTACTTGTAACCAAAATCTCCCTGGCTGTGTGTTTTCCCAGGGCTCAATACAACAGCGATCCTATTTCTGTCAGAGGGGCTATATATTAATTACCATAACAAAGAGACGCCAAACACCAGTGACTCTAAAGAGGGAATTTTATTTCTAGATCTCCTAACAGTCCAGCCATGGGTTGGAGGCCAGCAATGTTAGCAGCTTTGGGATCCTCAACAAGTGGAGGAAGGAGGTTGGGGGGGCAGGGAGAGTGTGCACTGAACACTATTTATCCACCCTGAATGAACTAAACAAGGCCACTGCTGACCTCTGCCAAGGCAGTTTGCGTGGACAATGGGAGGCATAAGCTAGCCAATTCTTTGTGAGCTGATTTATTGAGCATTAAATTGGGACGAGTGTTAAATTTTGTGGCAGGTGAGGCACTAACTTCACTGCCTCAACCTCCCATTAAATTTGAGGTGCAAATGGGAGGTGAGGCAGTGAAGTTAGTGAATGCAGACAATGTTTGAGGGACAATGAAATGACATTTTTAAAAGAAATGACATTTATTGAGCGTATGTGTAGGCAATGGTGTTCACACACACCATTATCATCCCCCATTTGCAGATTAAAACACTGACTCTTAAAGAGGTTGACAGACAGTCTTACCCCAAATCTGCCGGAGGAGCTGGGGTTCCCCCCACCCAAGTCTCCCTGTCCCCAGGAGGTGCAGACAGCGGCGTAGGCCCCTGGCCCATAGGTGGAGCAATTGGCGAAGGCCTCGCCCCCGCCGGAACCGCGAGCTTTCAGCGGGACCGAGGCAGTGGAGGGCCGGAGCTGCACCTTCCCAGCCTGCGCCCCGATGCTGCGCGTCGTGCCCCGCGCCCTGCGCCTCCCGCGCCCTTGGAGGCCCTTTCGGGCCCGCGGTTGCGCCTCCGACGGGGCGGCTGGGAGCCCTGAGATCCAAGTGCGCGCCCTGGCGGGTCCGGACCAAGGTAAATGCGCGGTTCCCGGGCGCGCCCAGGAAGCGGCTGGGACCTGGCCGGGCCAGGACGCGGGCCAGGGGCCCGAGCGATGGCTGACGCGCCCACTGCGCGCGGGAAGACCGAGGCCAGTGGGGAGGGCGGGTCGCCCAGCGCGTTTGAGGATTCGATCCTAATTCGCCAGCCTCCCAGCCTAGGCTCCCAAGCAGCCCAAGCCCCGAGAGGTGGGTGACCACCTTACTGGCTGCCCGACTCCACCTGGGGTGAGACTCTTTGTCAATCTCGGTGTCCTCAGCCCCTCTTTGGTGGCCTTGGGCTGAGCGGAAGGGGAGTGGAGTCGCGGGGTAGGTTTGGGCACCAGTATCCCGGGGTCGGGAGCGTTAAAATGCCCGGTTCCCTTCCCCCGCGTAGGGTCCTGGCAAGGTTCGGGGGGCGGAGGCCGCGGAGCCAATCCCGCTCGGCCGCGGGCGGAGAGAGGGGCGGGAGGGGACACTGCGAGTCAAAGTTCTTGGCTTTTCGCCCTTTTGACTAGGATTCAGGAGTAGTACCAAGGGGAAAGTTCGCGGGTCACTGACAGACAACGCCTCTGCGCGCTGTGTTGCCGTTTTGGACTTGAAGTGCGTTCGTTGGCGCCGATCACAGTTCCCAGTGCGCCGCGCTAAACCAACGGCCAAGGCCCTCCTCGTGTCTTTGCTTTCCCCGCAATCGCATCGCCTTCCCCTGCGTTTGATGTAGCATTGTTCGTGTCCGAGTTTTAATTAACACACTTGGCATCGTACTGTACATTTCATTGTATTTCTTCCCTTTATCCGCTGGACACTAAGTTTTGAAGAGGTGCTTTGCCATAAGTCTAGTTTCTAGTTCCTTCCTTTCTGCTGCTGCATACTATTTGTCAACGGAAAAGAAGCCAAACTGTAAAATAATTTAAAGAGGTTTGTTCTGAGTCAAATTTGAGGACCATGACCTGGAGCCACGTCCAAGAAACCTTGAGCAAGTGGACTATCTGTGGTTGGGTTACAGTTTGGTTTTATACATTTCAGGGAGACAGGGGTTACAGGTAAATTCATAAATCAATACATGGAAGGTATACATTAGTTTGGCCCGAAAAGGCCATCTCAAAGGGGGGGCTACGGCTTACAGGTTATAGGTGGGTTTAAAGATTCTTTGACTTGTAATTGGTTAAAAATGAAGCTTTTGTCTACAGGCTTGGAATGTTTTAAGATTGGGAGGTCTGTTAATCAAAAACCAGCTACTACCAGCATATATTTGTTATGTAAATTGAGGACCTGCAGGTTTGTCTTGCATAGCCTTAGGCCTATCGATGAGTTACAAAGGATAGCTCCAAGAACGGAGGGGGCATGATGAGGCATGTCTGATTTACCTCCTCATGGTTGGCAATTCAGTTTTAGGGTATCTCCTTGGCCAGGAGTGGGTCCATTTAGTCAGTTGTGGGGGGACAGGGAAGCCTTAAGATTGTATTTTAGTTCACATATTCCTGGTATGCACCCACCACTTTCAATGGTCGCACAGAGGCCACCAGTGTCCCACTACATTGCCTGGTGAGAATTTCCCTGACCAGGTGGGATTGCTGGACCCTAGAGAATACCCCATACTCTAATGCTTAGTACTGCCAAATTGCAACAGTGCTTTACCTTGATAGTGATGATTAGTCTCCCCACTTTATAGATTAAAAAATTGAGGCACAGAGCATTAAGCAATTTGAACCAGGTCTGATTTCAAAGCCTGTTCTCAACTGTTAGGTCATCACTGACTCTTCTAATAATTCAGTGACTCAAGACATAAACTTGTATATCTGTAAATAAAAAATTATTATGGATCATAGACCTTTGGGCTCACTTGCAAATATTGGGAATCATTTTATCCAGAATGAATGACAAGGATCAGCAGAGGAAGCCTCTGTCCCTGCCAGAGGGCATATATGAGGGGGAAAGTCAGTGACAGAAGGAGAGAAGGAAACCAAGGTGAAACAGTGGACGAGGCACGGGAAAGAGATCACACACAGGAGAACCATCACAGAAAGTGAGTTGGGTCATTCTATGTTCACGTTAGAAGCCACTGACATGCCTTCCCCTGGGGCTGACAGCTCTGGAGCTAAAGCATTGTCACATTTTACCTGTTGTCCTTGAGAGTGAGATGGGCTGGTTAACATCTCTCCACTGTTCTTTAGCTGCCTTATTTCTTGTACAGTCAGGCATCGCCAGGGCTACGTTCTGAAAAATGCGTCATTAAGTGATTATGTCCTTGTGTGAACATCACTGAGTGTGCTTACACAAACCTAGATGGTACAGACTACTACACACCTAGGCTATATGGTACTGGTAGGTTACAGTCTGAAACCGTTGGTTCTTGACACGCTTATGGCCGAAGAATGACCAGACACTCCAAATTAGGCAAGCACAAAAATGAGGTTTATTGAGGAGAGAAAGATAGGATTATAGGGCAAGAGCAAGATACAGGTTTACAGAACATGGTACATATGCCATAGATGACAACTGGACCCATTGTCACAGCAGGGCAGGCAAAAGGAAGGGCAAAGAGAGAGAGCTTGGCTATGGTCTGCATCCTATTTTACAGTGTCTGGATAGGGACCTCCTTTGTGGTTCAGAGATCACAATGAAACCACTTTGATTAGACAATTGGGAGTCACATGACCTGAGCCTTAACTACACATATGGGTTCTAGGTCCCTTTCTGGACTTTATGGTACCCATGCAGCTTGGCCTGTGGGCTAGAGTCCTCTGCATTCTTTTGCAGCTGGCATGCCAAGTTCTGATTGACCGATTCATAGGATACTCGCTCCTCCCCCAGGTATGGAGAATCAGGGTTGGGCAGGACTACGATGGGGGCAACAGCACCCACATTTGTCCCTAGGAGACCCGGAATCCCTCACTGTCTACCTAACAATACAGCCTATTGCTCCTAGGCTACAAACCTGCACAGCATGTTACTATACTGCATACTGTAGGCAAGTACAACACAATGGTAAGTATTT
The DNA here is from genome assembly GCA_004363605.1 of Indri indri. Lineage (NCBI taxonomy): Eukaryota > Metazoa > Chordata > Mammalia > Primates > Indriidae > Indri > Indri indri. Next base: position 6,931 of record RJWJ010009276.1, read on the forward strand.
GTGCATCTCAACAATATCTAAACATAGGGCAGGTGCAGTAAAAATATGGTATAGGCCAGGCGTGATGGCTCACGCCTGTAATCCTAGCACTCTGGGAGGCTGAGGCGGGTGGATTGTTTGAGCTCAGGAGTTTGAAACCAGCCTGAGCAAGAGCGAGACCCCGTCTCTACTAAAAAAAAATAGAAAGAAATTATCTGGACAACTAAAAGTATATAGAAAAATCAGCCGGGCATGGCGGCGCATGCCTGTAGTCCCAGCTGCTCGGGAGGCTGAGGCAGGAGGATCGCTCGAGCCCAGGAGTTTGAGGTTGCTGTGAGCTAGGCTGACGCCACGGCACTCACTCTAGCAAGGGCAACAGAGTGAGACTCTGTCTCAAAAAAAAAAAAAAAAAAAAACGGTATAAAAGATAAAAAATGGTACACCTGTAATAGGGTACTTACTGTGAATGAAGCTTGCAGAACTGGAAGCTCTGAGTGAGTTTGTGAGTGAATGTGAAGGCCCAGGACATTACTATTCACTACTGTAGGCTTCATAAACACTGTACACCTAGGCTACAGTGTTACACTAAGCTTCTAAAAAATATTTTTCTTTCTTAATAAGTTAACCTTAGCTTACTATAACTTTACTTTGTAATTTTTAACTTTCTTTATATCCTTGTTCTATAAGCTTTTTTCTATTTTAAAAATTTTTAATTTTTTTTTTTAGACAGGGTTTGCTCTGTTGCCCAGGCTAGGATGCAATGGCAGCATCATAGCTCACTGTGACGTCCAACTCCTGGGCTCAAGAGATCCTCCCACCTTAGCCTCTGGAGTAGCTGAAACTACAGGCATGCACCCCCACGCCCAGCTAATTAACATTTTTCTGTAGAGATAGGGTCTCACTATATTGCCCAAGCTGGTCTCCAAACTCCTGGCCTCAAGCAATCCTCCTACCTCAGCCTCCAAAGTGCTGGGATTATAGGCTTGAGCCACCATGCCTGGCCCTGTTAGCCACACTGACCTTGGATCTAGACTGTTCTGAAGTTTGTGGGACTCAGGTCCTTCGACTCCTCTGGTCTGATTTCTCTGTATCCATCATAGTTTCCCTTCCCCGAGGTTGTGCCACTTTCTCTGCTGGAGCATCAGAACTGGAAAGGACCTTGGGCCATCTGAGCTCCTGGGTAGAGCCTCCAGACCTGCTGGGCTCTAGGAGCTCTTTGCAGGTTTCTGGGGAGGCTAAGGAAGCCCAGCTTGCCTGAATGTTACAGTTCTCTGGCCCAAACCATAGTTCTGTAATTTCTGGCTGAAAACCCTGTCCCTTGATAGCCCTGAAGCTTTCATTGGCCCTTTTCTGTGTCTTAGATCAACTCACACTGAGAATGCCAACTTAATAAACACTGCTTCCACAGACAAAGCTGAGGAGCCTGGGAGATAATAAAGGTTGAAGGCCACAGAATTGGGACACACTCCTCTAGTCCATCCCTGACATTTTAGAAACAGCCTAGAGGGGATAATAGGAGTGTTCGAGTCCTTCCCAGAGCCCATCTTTCTTACCCACATCTGGCCCAGACGGTGCGGCTTGGGGGTGAGTCGAGGGCCGAGTGGGGTGCAAGGGCCAGATTGTGGGGGGCCTTGTGGGTCGTATTAAGGGATTGGATTTCATTTTGAGGAAAAGAGTGGGGGAAACGATCTGGGTTAGAAAAGATGACTCTGACCCAAATGGGCGAATGAATATATATGTGGGGGGAGGGAGCAAGACTGAGGACAGCTGGGTGACCCAAGAAACACAGGAAAGAGCCTGTGCCAGGTAAATGGCTGCAAGGAAGGGTACAAGCTGAGAGGTCTGAGATCTATGTGGGAGGCCTGATTGGCAGGCCTCGGTGACTGAGTGCATTTGTGGGTGAGGAAGCATGAGGCGACAGGACCAACTTCTGGTTGACAGTAAGGTTGTTTGCTCACCACTGGAGCCGGTTGGCTTACCCAAAGCTGCCTTATCCCCTGCAGGAGAAAGATTGATCGTTTTTGGACATGTTAGTCAACAAATCAAGTGAGCATTTGGATATTCATGCCTGGGGTGCAGAGGAGTGCCCTGGGCTGGCTGGGTACACGTGGCAGTCCTGGGTGTACAGGAGGCCAGCGTGTGGGAGGTGTGGAGGGCTCTCTGAGGGGAAGGGGCTGGTCAGCAAGCGCAGGCCCCTCCTGCCTCTCCTGCCTCACCTCACAGTGCCTTCCCTCTGCCTGGACTCTTCCAGTTCTGGAAGGTACCCGCGTTCCACACCTGGGCTCTCATCTGTGCTGCTCCCTCTGCCTGCAGTGGGCTTCTCTCCTGGACTGCCTGCCTTCCCCACACACTGCCAACACACACACGTGCACGCGCACACAATACGCACATGGACGCACACTTGCACGCACATGCACACACGTGCACACTCACATGCACACTTATACTTTTTGCCAGGCCGACTCCTATTCTTCTGTCAGCTCTCAGCTTTAAGGTTACTTCCTCGTCCAGGAAGTCATCACCGACGTTGTACACTGGGGTTCCCCTCTGCCCAGTACATCCCCTCACCTGCTTGTCCTTTGTTTTCCAAATTCTCATCACGAATATTTAATGTCTGCCTTCTCTGCTTGACTGTAAATTCTATGAGGACAAGGGCTGAGTCTGCCCTCATGTCTAGAATCAGAGTGTCCAGACAGAGGCCAGCACATGTTAAATATATAAATGTACAAATGAATAAAGAGAACCTGACTGGGCCTTAAGGAACTTCAGTGATTAAAAACTGGGTAGAAGAGAACCTAATAAAGGAGTGTAGAGGCATCAACCGAGAGGTGGGAGAAAGGCAGGAAAATGTGGGGCCACCAAAGCCAAGGCAGACACTGTCCAAACCCACAGAACATACATTGTGAACCGCAATGTGAACTATGGATTTGGGCGATGATGATGTGTCAGTGCAGATTTGTCAGTTGTAACAAACGTACCTCTCTGATGGGGGCTGTGGATAGTAGAAGGGGCTGGGCCCGTGTAGGGCAGGGAGTACATGAGAACTCTTTGTACTATACTCTTTTCTTTATTTTTATTGTTTTTTTGAGACAGAGTCTCACTCTGTCACCTGGGCTAGAGTGCAGTGGCATCACTATAGCTCACAGCAACCTCAAACTCCTGGGCTCAAGCGATCCTCCTGCCTCAGCCTCCCAAGTAGCTGGGACTACAGACATAAGCCACCATGCCTGGCTAATTTTTTCTATTTTTAGTAGAGAGGGGGTCTCACTCTTGTTCAGGCTGGTCTCAAATTCCTGACCTCAAGCGATTGTCCCACCTTGGCCTCCCAGAGTGCTGGGATTACAGGCGTGAGCCACCGCGCCCTGCCTGACTCTTTGTACTACAATGTCCACTCAATTTTGCTGTGAACCTAAAACTGTTCTAAAAAAATTGTCTATTTAAAAATAAGTAAATAAATAAATATTCTTTTAAAAAGCCAAAGCAGAAAATGTTCAAGAAGGAGTGTGTGTACTGTCAGCAGAGGTTTCTGCTGCTGAGAGGTTGAGACAAGGATGGAAACATGTCCCTTGGCTACTGATGTGGCTACACCGGTCACTTCGGTGAGAACGGTTTCTGCTGAGTGATAGGGGTAACCCAGACTGGAGAGGGTTTAAGTGAATGGAAGGTAAGAAAGTGGCCAAATCAGTATAGACTAGAACTCTTTTAAGAAGCTTGGCTGTTGCTGGTGAAAGACTTTACACCACACAGGTAGGGCAAAGGCTACTGTATTGCCAAAGAGGAAAGAACATGAGTGTGATCAAGCCTCTGTTATTTAGTTGCTCATTTCTTGTGACAGAGGAACATGTTGATTGGTGCCCATGACTGTGCAATTAGCAAATTCCAGACTTTGGGCAATCCTCCAGGTCAAACGCCCAGGTTCCTAGTCAGATAGCCTAGTCAGATAGAAAGACAGGGCTAGAACGATTAATAGGCTTCTGAAAGACACATCAAGATTTTTAAAACTGGCAAGTTTAAACTATGATGTCTAGGGATGCACACGTGGGTGATAAAATTATAAAGAAATACATGGACATGATTACTATAAAAGTCAAAGAGTCTGGAGTTCCAGCTACTCGGGAGACCGAGGCATGAGATCACTTGTGTCCAGAAGTTCAAGTTCAGGCTAAGCAATATAGCAAGACCCCATCTGTAAAAACAAGAAAGAAAAGAGTTATTTTGGGAGGGTGGGGAGGGAGCTGTGATTGAGTCAGGGCACATGGTGGGGCTTCTGAGGTGGCTGGCACTGTTCTATTTCTTGATTTGGGTGGCGGCTACAAGGGTATTTGCCTTAGAACTCTCCAAACTCTAGAGGAAGAAGCTCGGCTGTGAAGGTAAGAACGATCTGGAGGGAGCTGTGACTGTGAAGGCGCGCGTGCGTGTCCGGGGCATGGGTCTGTGACGGTGGCAGAAGCAGGCAAGGACTGCTGCGGCCGTCATTCTTGTTCCTCCCCCATCTTGCTCCGCAGTTCACAAGCCCCTCAACTTCCCTGGTGAAGCCGAAAGAGCAAGGTTTACTCTCCATTTTTAGGGTTGGGAAAACTGAGGCCCAGGTATGTGACTTGCCCCAAGTCACGCTGGTCATCTAGGGCAGAGGCTGCCCAGAACACAGGCAGGAGTGAGCAGGGCCAGTCGGCTTACCCAGGGCTGCCTTGTCCCCTGCAGGAATCTCTGAGATTCTGATGAACAGACCTCGTGCCCGCAATGCCTTGGGGAACGTCTTGGTCAGTGAGGTAAGAAAGAGGGCACCAGGGTGGGCTGGAGGATGGGCTGGGAGTATCTGACGGGGTGTCCTCTGTAGCTGCTGGATGCTCTGGCCCGGCTGCGGGAGGAACGGCAAGTGCGTGTCCTGATCTTCAGAAGTGGAGTGAAGGGTGTGTTCTGTGCAGGTGGGTTCCCTCCCCTGTCCCCATCCTGGGGCTCTGCAGGGCTCCCCTCAGCCTGCAGGGGTTGGGGGAAGCCTTAGATCAGCTCCGGCATAGAACTCATTATTCCATTTCACAGATATGAACTCAAAGACTCAAGAGAGGAAAAATTCCTTGCCTAGGGTGTGACACACTTGTAAGAGGTAGAATAGAATTTAGTCTCAACTTGGCCTCGCTGACCCCCAAGTCCCAGTTGTGCTACGTGCTTTGTTCTGACCCTTCATTGAGGAAACAAGGAAACAGTCCAAAGATGCTCGCAAGGTCAGCAGCCGAGATGGGACTCTGTGCCCCTTTGCCCACCCATAGGATCTCAGTCCCTGCCACCAAAGCTCTCCACTGTCCCTGTGTCATTTGGTCCTCACAGCAGGGCAAGCACCATGAACTTCCGTTTGAAAGATGAGGGAAGAAACACACCCCAGGCCTAAAACAACAGCAAGTCAACTGAGAGCAGAGCTGATCCAGGAACAGATTCTGGGAGGGTGGCTGGGGAAGGGCTAACAGGGGCCACACACTTGCTGTGCGGCCCGGCAAGAAGCTGTCAAGGGATGGGATGGGAGGAGCGTGATTCTCAGGGGATTGCAAGGGGATTAGGCTCAGCCCTTAGGTCTGGGCTGTCCGGGTGCCCAGCTAGGGGTCTGCACTGATAGGCACGTGTGCAGACCGCTCTGCGTGACCCAGCTGCCCCGGCCGTGGTCTTTATCGTACTCTGGCTACTTCCTTTCGCTCTATCTCTGACCTCCTCTACCAAGGCCACGTCATTCCTCCCCATCCCCCCTTACCTCCACTCCTCACTGTTCCAGCTACGAGAGAAGGAAGGGGGCACTGCAAGAGGCCTGATCTGCCCTGACTAGCTCTCCAATCCCGTGCTAGTTCCTGCCCCTCTGGGCCCCCGTTTCCCTCTCAGTCACTGAGGCGCTGGAACTGATCAAAGATTGCCAAGGGCTCTCCCAGCTCTGACTTCCTATAGTTCAGGACTTGAAGAGTCTATATTCACCCGCTACTCCTGCTCAGCCCCTGCCATCTGGCCTTTGATGGCCCCACCACCGTCACTATTCTCACCAAGGCTCTTGCCGACTGCCATGCCACTATATCCTGTGCTCATTTCTCAGTCCTCTTGACCTCTCAGCCTCCTTGGACTCTGATGACTTTGCCTTATATAACTTAAAAATTATGATAAAACATAAATAATACAAAATTTACCATGTTAACCATTTGTGTGTGTGTGTGTGTGTGTGTGTGTGTGTGTGTGTGAGAGAGAGAGAGAGAGAGAGAGAGAATGAGAGAGAGACAGGGTTTCACTCTGTTGCCTGGGCTAGAGTGAAGTGGTGCAATTTTACCTCATTGCAACCTTGAACTCCTGGCCTGAAGTGATCCTCCCACCTGAGCCTCCCAAGTAGCTGGGACTACAGGCCCATGCCACCACTCCCAGCTAATGTTTTAATTTTTTGTAGAGACAGGGTCTTGCTATGTTGCCCAGGGTAATCTCAAATTTCTGGCCTCAAACAACCCTCCCACCTCCCAAAGTGCTAGGATTACAGGCATGAGCTAACATGCCTGGCCCATTTTAACCATTTTTAAGTGTAAAATTCAGAGTGGCATTAAGTACATTCACAACATGGTACAACCATCACCACTACCCATTTGTAAATTTTTTTTTATCATTCCAAACAAATCCAACCCATTAATCAATAATTAATAATTAATTCCCCCTTATCCTCCAGGCCCTGGTAACTTCTATTTTACTGTCTCTGTGTATTTGCCTACTCTAGATACCTCATGTAATTGTAATCATATAATATTTGTGTTTTTGTGTCTGGCTTATTTCACTTAGTATAATGTCCTCAAGGTTCATCTATGTTGTTGCAAGCGTTAGAACTCTGTTCTTTTTTATGGTTGAATAATATTCCACTGTATATATACCATATTTTCTTTACCCATTCTGTTGATAGGCACTTGGGTTGTTTTCACCTTTTGGCCACTGTGAATAATGTCCCTAAGAACACTGGTGTGTGAATGCAGTCAGCCCTCAGTACCAGCGGGTTCTGCATCCACAGAGTCAACCAACTGCAGATTGAAAATATTAGAAATAAATAAATAAAAAGAACAATAAAAATAGTACCAATAAAAACAGTGTAACAATTATTTATGTAGCTTTACATCGTATTAGGTATTATAAGTAATCTAGAGAGGATTTAACTGATACAGGAGGATGTGTATAGGTCATATTCAAATACTGTGCCATTTCATATAAGGGACTGAGCTTTTGCAGATTTTGTTATCTGCAGGGTCCTGGAACCCAAACCCCCCAAATACAGAGGGACGAAGGTACGCGTTTGAGTCCCTGCTTTCTACTCTTTTGCGTGTATATTGTATGCTAATTATGCCTAACTTTTTGAGGAACCAGCAAACTGTTTTCCACAGCAGCTGCATCGTTTTGCATTCCCACCTACAATGCCCGCAGGGTTCCAGTTTGTCCTCCGTCCATGCCAACACTTTTTGTTTCTGTTTGCTTAAGTAAGGGCAGTCCTAACAGACTTGGGGCAGTATCTCGTTGTGGTTTTGATTTGCATTTCCCTAATGACTAACGGTGTTGAGCGACTTTTCATGTGTGTATCGGTCATCTGTCTTCTCTGGGGAAATGTCTATTCAAATCCTTCGCCCATTTTTGAATCAGGTTGTTTTTGTTGTTGAGCTGTAGGGGGTATTTGTATATTCTAGATCTTAATCCTTTATCAGATACATGATTTATAAATATTTTCTTCCATTCTGCGGGTTGTCTTTTCACTCTCTTGATAGTGTCCTTTGATGCACAAAATTTTTCATTTTGATGAAGTCCAGTTTACCTTTGTGCTGCTGTCGCACCTTTCCTTGTTTGACACTCCTCTGCCTCCACCCACTTAGTTGACTGGGTTTCCTGGTGTTTCTCCTTCTTCTCTGCTGGATCCTTTAACTGCCTGGGATTCCCTAACAGGCCATTTTCCCAAGGGCTGGCACCAACCCCTTGCCATCTGCAGGTGCAGACCTAAAGGAGCGGGAGCGGATGAGCGAGGCAGAGGTGGGGGTCTTTGTCCAGCGACTCCGAGGCCTGATGGATGAGATCGGTGAGGGTCTGGGGCTTGGAGGAGTCTGGGACCCCTGCTGAGGCCAGCCCACCCCCCCAACCCCATCCTCTAAGCAAGAGTGCTTTCTGTTTCGAGCTCTGTGGGAAGACAGATGACTCTCCCAGGGGGATGGGTACAAGGAAATCTACAAGGGGGGGTGGGGTTCAGAGGGTTTCTCCCCTAGAGGGGGAACTCTGGCTCTTCAGCCTTTGTGCTGCACTCTGCCCTCAGGGCTCAAGCCTGGCCATTCCAGAGGCGTCAGGTTTCACCAAGCATGCTTTCAGGCTTTGGCAATTGCTGTTCCCTTTGCCTGGAATACCCCTTCTCAGCTACCTGGACTTTTACTCATCCTTCAAGGCCTCCATTACCTTCTCCAGGAAGCCTTCCTGACACACCCTTCAAGCTTCCTTTTGTCAGAGCACTGAAATCATTGCCTGATTACACGTTTGCCCTCCCCATTAGACTGAGCTCCATGGGGGGATAGAGGCCATGTCTGATTCAGTTCTGTGTTCTCAGCACTGGGCTTGACATACAGAAAGGCAGGTCCCAGGGAGGCCAGCAGGGGAGTGGGCCTGAGCAGGGATCACCCAGCCCATCTCCCCATTCTCGTTCCCCAGCTGACCCCAGAACTTTCCCTGATGGGAAAACTGACTTCTGTCTAAGATAACCTGGCTGAGGTACCAGGTGAGGTTCCCCAAACCTGGGACCAGCTTGCCCCTCCTCAACCCTGAGTCTTGTCCTGGTCCTGCCTGCAGGGCCTCGCAGGCTGAGCCCTCCCTCATCTCCACAGCAGCCTTCCCTGCTCCCACCATTGCAGCTATGGACGGATTTGCCTTGGGCGGAGGCCTGGAGCTTGCCCTGGCCTGTGACCTCCGAGTGGCAGGTATTGGGCAGGGAGTGCTGTGGGGGAGTGAGTACGGGAGGGTGAGTAAAACAGGGTAGGTCTGGGGCTTCTGCAAAGCCAGACACTGCACCTGGCCTTTCAACCAAGAGCAAAATTGAGGCAGGGTAGGGGACACAGGAAGCTCAGGCAGAAGCTGCTTCCCTCTTTTTGGGAATGATTCTACCAACCTCAGAGCAATTGCTGACAGCAAAAAGATTACAGAGAGCGAAAGCCAAGGAGGACAAAGATCAACATCCAGCCTTCCAGTTCTGTCCGAGTCAGATTTATTTACCATGTTTTGAACAAAGGTGAGCCACAGGGACAGTCTCTCATTGGCTGAGCTAATCCACTACTTGTTCTGAGCAATTGAGCTTTGTTTGAGGAGTGGAGGGGATGAAGAAGATGACTCATCACTTTTTAAGGTGACTGACTTGGTGGTTAGGAGCGCCCTTCTTGGAGACAGCTAGACGGAGTCTGAGTGCCATCATGATGCTACTCTTACCCCCACTGCTTTCTCCTGCCAACCCAGGAGCGACATTTAAAATGTGTAACTTCAGGCACGAAGGTCGCTTCTAACTACACAATGCAGGTCAAAGAGAAGAAATTGACCAGGTGGTCAGGCACCAAAATACCAGGCTGGTCCTGGCTCCAACATCTTACCTGCCCACGTTCAGGCAACTACCTGGCAGGGTTTCCATGAGGACTGAGAGAGCAAATGTAAAACCTTTCATAAGCATGACATTGCACAGTTAACATGGCCTGGGCTGGCTGAGGGAATTCAGAAGGGAGAATGTGGTGTGGGAGGAGGTCAGTCAAGGCCAGCTTCTCAAAGGAAGTAGAACTCAGCTGGACGTGTACTGGAAGTCAGGGACACTTCAGGCTGCGACAAAGCTGGGAGGGATAACCGTGGTAGTAGCAAGAGTCACTGATGCTCTAGGACAGGCCAGAGCTAAGGATACATGACAGTGAGACTCTTATTAACCAACAAACAGCTTGTCAGGCACCTTCTAGGAGCCCCTTCCTTGTTCCAAGCACTCTTACTCATGTAATCCTTAGCAGCTCTCTGAAGCAGACAGAAAAGGGCCATTTTTTTCCCCGTCTTTGCAGCTCAGGAAGGGTGAGACTTGCTGGTGACACACAACTCCATCAAAGGGCATGATGGGATGAGGGCTGCCTGGGCCTCCTGACTTCCAGGCTAGGGCTCTTCCAAAGGCAGAGTCTAGAGGGGCCTGGCTGTGGCCAGACCGTGGGGGAATTGGCCGGAGGGGAGAGCAGACCAGAGATAGGTGTCTCTTCTCCCCAGGGATTAGCACTGGAGGAGGGGGTGGGTGGGCACGGGCTTCACTCTGTTCTGTTTGAGCAGCTTCCTCTGCTGTCATGGGACTGATTGAGACCACTCGAGGGCTCCTCCCAGGAGCAGGTAACCTCACCTACAGCATCTACCCACCCGCGTCCACCTGCCAAATTCCCCTCTAACCAGGGTCCTCCCCTCCCATCCTCACTCCTTCTGTTCCTCTGAGAAGTCATGGCTGACTCCCAGGCTGGGCCTTCTCTGGACTCCCACTTCCCACACTGATTTATCACTCTGACCCCTCCACCTGGCAGGAGGGACTCAGAGGCTGCCCCGCTGCCTGGGGGTGGCCCTAGCGAAAGAGCTCATCTTCACGGGCCGAAGACTGAGAGGAGAGCAGGCCCACTCGCTGGGGCTGGTGAATCATGCTGTGGCCCAGAACGAGGCAGGCGATGCTGCCTACCACCGGGCACGAGACCTGGCCCGAGAGATCCTGCCCCAGGTATGGTGACAGCCCAGCACAGCCCCCCAGCCTTTGGGGGAGACAGGGTGTTTTGGGGAGTGTAGGGTATTCCTTGGAGCTGTACATCCATTCACCCAAAGACAAAAAATTAACCCTTTTTGGAGTTTTTCATCTATTCAGTTATCCAGTAAACAAGAAATTTTAATTTTGAATTAAAATGAAAATTGAATTCCAAAGGACTGCAATCAAATGGGCGTGAAAGCCCTCAGATTAACACTATCCAATAGACCTTTAAGAGATGACAGAAATGTTCCGCATCTGTGCTGTCCAGTATGGCAGCTGCTAACCAAATGCAGTTAACTTTAAATTGGCTAAAACAAAAAATTTGGTTCCTCATAGTCACACTACTAGCCATAATTCAAATGCTAATAGCCACATGTGGCTCCTGGCTACTGTATTACAGCACAGTCTTTAAGTGTCCCAAAGACTGAAAAAGCAAGATTCTAAGATGGATACAGAACTTCTCGACCATCTTTCCTTTCCTACCATACTGCCTGGTGCAGAAATTCTTAAAATATATCATGCAAGACATGTGTTAAGACTCATTAATTTTTTAAAAATCCTCAAATAGCCTTGGAGCATAATCCCTAAAAAGTTTAGAACTGCTTGCTAGAGAGTGGGCTTAGGCCCTGCCCAAGAGCAATCCTACCAGCTGCAGGGCCCAAAGACTTCAGCAGGGAAAGCTAGGACCTGGCTGGCTACAGCCTCCAGGCCCTGAGAGGCTCTGCTGGCTTCTTACATCTCTATGGGGGCCCAGGGTGGAAGCGGTTAGGGGCAGGAGATCTCAAGTTTCCATAAAGATATAGTAGCTTTTATAGTAGCTGCAATGGAGCTAGGTTTAACTAATTTACAATAAATCTTGACTTAGCCTATTCTGAGTAGCTCTCATCTGTCAGACGCAATGCTACTAGGTACTTTTAATACAGTGTTTCAATCATTAGAATCTAGTTAATTGCCACCATTTGTGAGAAAACAGACCCAGAAAGGTTCAGTGAGTGACCTGCTCATGAAGGTCAAAAAAGTGACTGCAATAGTCACCATTTATAAGCAAACAGACCCAGAAAGGTTCAGTGACCTGCTCATCAAGGTCACAAAAAGTGACTGCAGTATCAAAAAAAAGACAACACTGGTATTTCAGCATTTATTTTGCACAAAATAGAATGCAATAAAAAAAACTGGTATTTTGTTACAGTGCAAAATATGTATAAAAATTTTTAAACTATGAAGCTAAATATTTAATGCACTTACAATACAAAAAATTTACAAACATGTTACAAAACAAAGTTAAAATATACGTGTTAACCACACATCATTTTAATATTAACAGATAGTATCTGAATTAACCATGAAAATAAGTAATTTTGAAAAAAGTCCTTCTGTGTCCATTAAATTTAAATAATCCTAACTCTTCTTATAGCTGAGATCTTCTTTAATTTGGGGGTCAGGGTCTGTAACTTTTTTTAAATTGATAATTTAAACCAAATGCTTTGGTTTAACAGAAAGTTTTTTTTTTTTTTTGAGTCTCATCATACATAAGTGGAGAGTCTGATGCCATTGCCTAGACAATTTTATGCTGTCAGGTTTCTACTACAGTGGGTCAAAAAGTCTCCAAACTAATGCAGAACTCTGAGTCACTTAAGGGAGTGGCTGATTGCAGCTTCCACAGCCAGACCTCTAGACTGTGTAGGGTTTGTCTTTTTGCATAAACTAAATGACTACCACAGGACGATTCAGATTTCCAAATATACTGAAACAACAGTACTATACTAATATGATTACCAGTATTTTCAGTAAAAGTAGCTTTGTACTCCGAACACCAGTCTACCAAAAATTAGTTAATTTTAATTACCAGTTCCACAGGTGAGACCTTCTGGTACAAACTGAAAAACAAGCCTGCAACATTCAGCTGTGTTACTACGTGCTCAGAATAAAGAGGGCTCCCATGTGGGTGTACCAGTTATGGTGGCAGACGGCTGCCACCTAGTGGACAAACCACTCTGACTAGGGAGTCACGGTTCCAAAGTTTACTCAGTCCAGAAAAAGATTTGTCAACAGCCTCAAGGTCTACATCTTCACACTCAGGTTTCCCCCTTAAATAGTAAATACATATTATCCTTTGAATAATGGATCTGTTTGTTTCCCTTTTCTTGTTTAGAGACAGGGTCTCCCTCTATTGCCCAGACTGGAGTGCAGAGGCGTGACCACAGCCCACTGTAGCTTTGAACTCCTGGGCTCAAGCAATTCTCCTGACTGCAGCTAGGACTACAAGTGCATGCCAGTACACCTAACGAATTTTAATTTTTTTTTTTGTAGGGACAGGGTCTCACTGTACTGCCCAGGTTGGCCCTCAAACTCCTAGCCTCAAACAATCCTCCTGCCTCGGCCTACAGAAGTGCTGGGATTATAGGCATGAGTCACCGTCCCTGCTCCATAATCATAATTTCCTTAGTGAAAAATCAGTTTCTTTACTGGATAATTACCTAAATTATAATAATACCGGCTAGGCACAGTGGCTCCTTTCTCCCCAAAGTGTGTCATGCCAACGCATTTTACACAAATGGAATCATAATACATATACCAGGAAGCACGTTGCTTTGTTCAGCTAACGTCTTTTGGAGATTTTTCCATTTCAGCACATAACTGATTGACCTCATTCTTTTAAATAACTGTACACTTTTGCATTCATGGTATGGATGTGCCATCATTATCTAACCAGTACCCTAATGATGAACCTTTATGTTGTATCTTTTTGCTACTATAAAATGGATGGAGTGAATAACTTCATACAAACCCCTACATGGAGTTGCAACAAAGAGCACACGTATCTAACATTTTGCCAGTTTTTGCCAAATTGCTTTCCTGAGGCATATTAATTTACTCTATCAATAATGCATGCAAATACCAGTTTTCCCAAGCTCAGCAACAGTGAGCACTATCGACATTTTCCTATGGGGCCCGGCACCTCACTGTCTGATCTGCCTGTCTCAGTGCAGCTACAGGGCATCCTTCACGCTTATGATTCTTCTCCTGTGAACTACTTTTACTTGCCTTTTGTAAATGTTTTTCAAAAATTATACCGACTTTTTATAAATCACGGAAACTCATCTGTCATTGAGTGTCGCAAATATTTTGCTTCCATTTTATTTTATTCGTGTTTATTTTCCCCCAATCTGAAGTTCACTTTTACGTAGCTAGCTTTTTCATTTACGGATTCTATGCTAACACTTTAAAAATCATTGTCTTTTTCTGATAAAGTCTTACAAACACTTCAAATAACACAATATGAATGATCTAGAAGTAGACACACTGCTTGCCTAGAGTGCCAGGGCTGCTGTGGCACAGGTTACTTGAAGACAGACAAGTGTTGCTTCTATGTGGACGTGTCAATATGCTCCCCTGGGACGTCATCCCTGAACTGTGAGATTCAAAAGCCCAAATTCCTAACCCTTTTTTTCAAAAAAACTCTGCTGGGGTAAAACCTGCTTATAGTCCAGGCTGGCATTTGCTGAGATAATGGGGAGAGAGGAAGGGAGTAGCAGTGGGAGAGGTGGCTGGGAGCCAAATCCAAGTCTCACAATGACTCACTGCATAAACACGGCCAAGTGCTTCACCTCCTTGCACCTCAATTTCACATCTGTAAAATGGGTGGTCAGTGAAAACACCAGCCCAGAAGGGGTGGGTAACACCATCAGATGAGTTTGTGGGTAGGAAAGCATCTTGTAAACTGTAGTATGTTGTGCATGTCAGAAGGACAGGCTGAATGACAAGAACCCCAGATGGTTAGGATTGGGAGGGTGAGGGATCAGTCTGGCTTCTTTCATTATAGAAAAAGAACCTCAACTAATAGGTAGGAAGACTAACATTAATGAGACACGTCACACAGAATAGCTGGAACTAGACCCAAACTGCTGCCTCCCTGTCTAAAACTCTTCCCTCAACAGAGCTCAGTACATCTCTCTAGTTCAGATCTCTATCAGCACTGATCTCCTCCTCAACCAGGCTTTTCCTTTTCCCTAGGCCCCCATTGCTGTGCGGCTGGGCAAAGTAGCCATTGACCGAGGAATAGAGGTGAGAGGGTTTGGAGTTGGGACTTGGGTCCACTAAAGTCACTCATGGCTGGGACACAGTGTTTTTATGGCTCAGATTGACAGCACAGCTAGAAAGAACTCAGGAACTAGACTCTTGTAACAGATTCTGACCTTTTTCTCTGTACCCCCATTTACCCATCTCCAAAATGGGAGTCTGGCCAGATGATTTTATTTACATTTTATCCTCTTCCCCTTGGACAGAGGAGGAAATTGAGGTTCAGAAAGGGTAAGTGATTTGCCCGAGGTCACAGAGAAAGTAGAAATAATCCAGGTCTGTATGGCACCCAGTGAGTGTTGTGGGTCCATGCTGGTCGTCAGTAACGTGGCCTCCAGGGCAGGACTTGGGGTGATGCCTTGTGTGTGGCTAATCTATCCCTGGACGACTTACCATCAATTCACTCATCACACACTGACTCTAGACCTGAGCAGGGAACTGGGACACAGAGATGAGGTAAACATGATCACTGTCCCTAAGGTAGGGAGGGGGCAAAAAGACACAAATTACTAATCAAAGGTTAATGGTACTAAGCAGACACCTCAGACAGGTTAAAGCTATGCTGTCCCTATGATAGCACCATGTGGTTTCTAAACTTAATTAAAACATTCAGTTCTTCCTTCACGCTAATCACAGTTCGAATGCTCAACAGCCACATGTGGTTAGTGACTACCATATTGGGCAGTGCTGGGTTAAAGAGTGTTTTCTAGAGTTGGGCCGTGGGAAGGCTAAGAATTCCAGAGAAAAGGAACAGTTTGAGCAAAACAGCAGAGGTGTACAGGCGAGCAGCTTGACTGAGGGGACGAGGGGAAGACACCGCGTGCCAGCTGGGAGCACGGGCTCCGGGTTCCAACACCTGCTTTTGCACACTCTGTTGTGAACTGACAAATTACTTCACCTTTCTGGGTGTGTGTGTGTGTGTGTGGTTTTTTTCCTCCATCCAGCCCAAAATGTCAATACTTCACCTTTCTGTGCCTCACATTTCTCAGCTGTATGACAGGGATTATAACCCTTGCTGTGAAAAGTAACGAGTTTACACACATAGGTACGTGGTACTTCTCTTAGAACGGTGCTTATGAGTGCTAGTCAGCGTAAGCACTTGGGCCTAGAGGCTGGAGAAATTGCCAGGGGCCAGGTCATAAGGGCCCAGGCCCTTCTTCCTGAGGGCAGCAGAAGCTGGCCAAGTTAACTGCCAGGGGGCAGGAGCATGGCTAGCAGCCAGATGGGGAGGAGGAACACTGGCTGTGGACTCCTGCTCTCCCACCCGGCTCTGGCAGGACGTCTCAATCTGCAGGCTGTGTCGACCCTCCTCATTGTCCTCACAGCCCCCATTTCTCCCAGCTAAACTGTTGTCAACACGGTTAGGCTGATCCAAGGATCACGTCTTTCTTGCAGGTGGACATTGCATCAGGGATGGCCATTGAAGGAATATGCTATGCCCAGGTATGTGGCTGCTGCCAGTCCCTGCATGCTTATTAACAGAGGCAGGGCCAGAGTTGGGGGACACTGCATAGTACAGGACCAATTTAGAAGGTTCCTCCCAACCCTAACAGTCTGACTGCATGCCACCTCCTAATTAACCAGGAATGGTTCCAAGGGAGCCACCCTGCTTATCTCTGGGAATATTTCCTCAACCATTTAACAGTGGTACGTCCTGGCCCAGTCAGTGCCCAGAGAATCACAGGAGAACGCAGAGGTACTAGAACAGCTTCTGGCAATGCAGAGGCCAGGCTGGGCTGGGATGTCAAAGCTTAGTTACAGCCTGCTGGCTGTGTGTGTTCAATGGCAGGGCTATAAACCTGGGACTAACCTATTCAGTCTCTCACTCCTGGGTAAAAAAATGCTGCTCTCCAGGTTGACAAATATCCAAAACACTCCTAAGTGAGGGGTCTTGGGGCTTGCAGAACCTAGTGTGAACCAACTATATCCCCAGATTCAAAGCCAGATTTCTTGCTGCAAAGGCTAGTCTTTCTTCTCTGCAGAGGAGCCTCATTATCAGGCTGTGGCAGAAGGTAGGGAGTACTCAGGAAACACACAAGCAGTGCGCAAATAGAGGCTAATGGCCATGGGACACAGATCCTGCAGGGGCTGGTCCACTCTCCTCAGGAGACCAAGGAGCCACTCGTTATGCCTTTGCATGGCTCAAGACCAAAGTCCAGAAACAATGGAAACACTTGGATCCTGGCCTTGTCATGGACTGAACAAGCTTAAGCAACTCTTTTCTGGCCTGTAGCCCTGTTCCCCCCAAATTAATATTCTGTACATTGTTGTAGAACATCCCAACCCGGGACCGGCTAGAGGGCATGGCAGCCTTCAGGGAGAAGCGGCCCCCAAGATTTGTTGGAGAGTAACCCCCATTTAACCTTAAGCATGGGAGATGGATGCCTTAAAGAGCAGGATCCAGAAAGAAAATCTGCAGCTGGACTGCCCTCACCATTTCACCTCTGGGCTTCTGTTTCTTCACAAGGACAACAATGGATATGAAATAATTGGCACAGTGCCTGGTACCTGGGTGCTGACTATACCACTTACTGCTACCTTCCTCATCCTCACCAAGACTAATCACTAGGTTGGATTTGCTTTGGAGAATGCCTGTCTCTCCCTACTTGAATGATAAGCTAAAGATTAAAATAGATCCCTCTGGGTTTTTGTATCATTGGCTCTCAGGCCCTCTCTCAATTATCAGGCGCTCACAAGAGATGTCAAGAGATTTTTGAGAAACCAATACAAGAGATGTCAAGAGATTGTGAGAAACCAATAGTTTCTTCCTCTGGACAACAGAGATAATAAATAAACCCTGGTTATTGGGTGAGCATGTGTCAGCAGTCAGACCGCAGACCCTGGCTCTCTGCCAGTCCCTTGCTGTGTAACCTTGGACAATTTGTGTAACCTCAGCTTCCTCATCTACAAAATGAAAATGTTGTGAAGATTTTTTAAAAATAAAAACTCACGTTCAATAAATGTGTTCCAATTGTTAACTTATAATATTCTTGTGAGGACTAAATGAAATCATCACTGTGAAGATTTTGCGTAAACTATAGGGTGACAGGAAATCTTTCACGGCCTTCAGGAGCACTGAGAGGGGTGCAATTAACTTTGATGGAGAGAAGGGAGGATCAGGAAATGGGCAAGCAACATTGGGATTGAAGCCTGAGGATTAACAGGCATGGGAAGCAAAGAAGCCACCTAATGCAAACATCACGAGCAAAGGTGAACAGAGGATGACGCCCTTAGAAAACAAAGAGGGAGCTGATACATACAGCTATCGAGACCTATAGGGATCTCTCCTCTTGTATCAAGGTTACATTGTAAGCTGTGGCCGTGTGATCATTCTCTAACTGGATGTGAGTTCTGGCTAAGCATCCTGAGCCTAGCCCTGGCCTAGAGTCACTAAATCTTGAGCATGGACACATACAAATAACATTGCTGACTTGCTGCTAAATACAAATATACCCCAAGGTTATGCTTGTACCATGGATGGGAGAGTAATACAGAACACCAACCCAGGCCTTACAATCAGCACAGACCATACCAGCTAGGACTACTCAGCAAAGCAACAACCTTACTGAACTTCCTTCTTCTCATCTGTTAAGTAAGTAAAATGAAACTTACCTACCCTGACAATTATTGTGAACAAGAAAAAAAGGGTGCCTAGTATAGACCTGGACCTCAACACAGTGATTCCCACCTCACAACACACCTTCCCATTAGCAAAAGCTAGGATCTGATGACACAATGTTCCGAGGTACTGGAACCCGGGTCAGGAAACTCAAAGACACCCTTGCTAGTATTATGCACAAGAGTGTGAGGAAACAGTGCAGTTTAAGGACTATTGAAGGAAATAGGTTACAAATCCTGCTTATCTAGTAGGACACTGGTAATAGTTTGGAACGTGATTTTTTTTTCCTCCTTCATTCCAAAAGATGGTACATCGTACTCCAGTTAAGAGTCTGGACCAAGCCAGCTAAAAGCACAAAAATCTACTTCTAAGCTATGCTAATAATCAAACAGGAATTTACTTTTGTTTTTTGAAAAACTTAAACTTAAAAATAAATGATAAAACATATTCATCAGTAGTCAATAAGGCAAGGAAGGAGTTCGTACTCTATTCCTCAGAGCAGCTTTGCAGAGGCCACAAACAAAAGCTTCTGATATAGTTTATAAATTTGTAGGATAAAGGGCCAAAGAATACTTAAAATTGTAAAAATATATATTTTTCTTTTTTTGTTTTCATATTGCAGGGCTTTTATTTATTTTTACATTTCAGTATATTTCAGGGGTACAAATGTTTTGGTTACCTAAATTGCTCTTGTACCATGAGTCAAGGTTATAAGTGTGCCCATCCCCTGGACAGTGTGCATTGTACCTGTTAGGTGTGAATGTACCCAGCCCCTCCTCCCCAAAATATATTTTTTTCTTTCTTTCCTTCAAGTGAAAAGTACTTTGGTATCTAAGGGGTGGGAAGGGAGGAAGGGAGGAAGACAGGCAAGCAGGGACAGGAGAAAGGGAGGAGGGGAAGGGAATAAAAGAAGGAAAGGGGAAGGGATGAAGGGAAGGGAAGAAGAGAAGGGAAAATTATTTTTATCCCTTCACCAGAAGTTCTGCCTTACACACAACATATTTATAAGCATATTCCCCACTTTTTTTTTTATATACTTCTTTTCTGGTAGCTTCACATAAGCACAAATAACTACTCAGGAAACAACATAAATGCCAAGGTCTCCCTATAGGTCTTAACTTTCTTCTGTTGGGTAACTGGTCCCATTCCCCTGACATGCTCTCAAAGTAAAAAAGTTATCCAGGGCTATGTAACTGGCATAGCTGTTCCCACACAAGCTTTTCCCAAGATTCCATGGTTTAATTCTTCATGGTTTAATTGCTGCTTAAGGGGTGTCCCCAGAATGATTCCAACTTGATTTGGGATTATGGCTATCTACAAATCCAACCTTTTTGTAACTTACAGAAAATGAACAATAAATGGCCAATGAGATAGCCAACTCACAAACTCCCAGATAGAAAATCAACAATAAACGGCCAATGAGACAGCCAACTCACAACCTCCAACAACTGGTTTCAGCATTCAGATACTGACAGGGCAGAGGAACTGACGCTGAAGAACAGAGAGCACCCACGAAGCCCCTTAGGTTAAGAACTGCATTCGACACAGAGGGAGTCTCTGGTAATTCATGAAATGCATTCTGAAGTCATCTAGAATGGAGGCTGCAATCTGCTGTGCTTGGGGGTTTGCCTCACTGTGCTCCTGGATATCACACAGCAGTTGTAATCCTTCTTCCTCGACTAACATTTTGCAGTATTTGCTGGCTGAAAGAAAATCAAACAAAGACACTCCATGGACGAATGACATTTTAGATATCCCCAAGTCACCACATTCACTGTTCTAAAGAAACAATACAAAGGTTTAAGCCCTTTGGCCCAGGAATTAACAGATAAAATGAGTCAATTCTAAAGAAATATGTCAAAACTTTAATAATGCCTGGCTTGTGTGGTGAGAAAACAGATGATCATTTTAGTATGTTTACTTCCAGACAACTCTATGCTTCAAACATCTTTAATCCTAGCTAAAAAGATGCAAACTTCTTTTATTACAAAGATAATACACATTTCAAGTCCAGGCAGTATGTTGGACTAAATAACTGAAAACACCAGATATTGGATACACTATTATTTGTAAATATTTTAATGCATAATTGAATGTACAAGGTGAAGAAATTTTCCAGGATCCAAAAACGAAGCACTTAAGCTCATTTAGCTAACTTGTGGCTATCCTGGGGCAGAAGGGGACTGTTAGTAATCCAGGAATTTAAATTTTAACTTAGAAAGTTGCAAGCAAAATCAGTGCATAAAGCTGGACCCTCAGAGGGCTACATAAGAGAAAGGATAAGACAATGAAGCACCCTGTCTCAGCCTGGGCTCTAGGGGTACACAGGAGTAGAAGAAAAGTCTTTCCTGAGAATTCATAGCCACAGTCCCAAGTGGGTAACAGGGTTTGAATTTACACTACCTGAATGTTGCTGAGAAATTAATAAAAAAATTAGCTCAAGCATAGGAAAAGCTATAGGAGCATTTCACAGAAAAATAGAAAACTGTGCTGAAGGGACACTTCAATCCACTCTAAAATGGATTCTCACAGAAAAACAAGGCCTGCTAAAGGTGATCTCATAATCCAAAAGAACAGCTAGACCATACCCCCCCAACATGCATACACAATAAGATCAGATAAAGACCATAAAATAATTACTTTTACAGAATAAAAACCAGGAAGACTTGAAAGAGCAAATAAAAATTATATACATTTAAAAATGTGTCACTGGGCCGGGCGTGGTGGCTCACGCCTGTAATCCTGGCACTCTGGGAGGCCGAGGTGGGAGGATTGCTCAAGGTCAGGAGTTCAAGACCAGCCTGAGCAAGAGCGAGACCCCGTCTCTACTAAAAACAAAGAAATTAGCTTGACTACTAAAAATACATAGAAAAAATTAGCTGGGCATGGTGGTGCATGCCTGTAGTCCCAGCTATTCGGGAGGCTGAGGCAGTAGGATTGCTTGAGCCCAGGAGTTTGAGGTTGCTGTAAGCTAGCCTGATGCCATGGCACTCTAGCCCGGGCAACAGAGCAAGACTCTGTCTCAAAAAAAAAAAAAAAAAAATTGCGTCACTGAAATTAAAGGTTTAATCAGTCCAAGAGCAGGTTCAGACATAGCCCAAGAGCGAAATAATGAACTCAAAAGCACATCCAAGGTGATTACCCAGAAAGTAGCACAAAGGAACAAAAACATGGGCTATGGTTTGAGTGTGTCCCCCAAAAGCTCACATGATGGAAATTAATTCCTCGATGTAGCAATGCCGGGAGATGGGGCCTAGTGGGAGCTGCTTAGGTCACGCAGGCTCAGCCCTCATAAAGAATACTGTAGCTCTCTCGGGACTGGGTGAGTTCTCCTAAGAGCGGGCCTGCTCTTTTTTAACACGTGCTTGCTTGCTCTTCTGCTCTCCCACCAGGCTATAAAGCAGCACCAGGCCCTCAATAGATGCAGCCACCCAATGGTGGACTTTCTAGCTTCCAGAACCATAAGCTATACCTCTTTCCTTTACAAATTACTCAGTGTCAAGTATTTTTGTAGCACAGAAAATGGACTAAGACAACATGTAAACTATTAAAAGTGGGGGGGGGGGTTCCAAGATGTGGAGGATAGAATGAGAAAAGGTACCATACATGCCTGTAGAAGTTCCACAAGAAAAAAATCGAGAAAACGGAGGAACAGTGATATTTTAAAAGAACATGGCTGAGAATTTTCATTATCTTGGAAAGACATGAATTCTTAAATTTGGGAAACAGAAGTCCAAAGCATAATAAATAAAAATAAATCTACAGATAAAATATAGTAAAACTGCAGATTAGCAAAAAATAAGAGACCATAAAGGCACCCCCCCAAAAGAAAAATTACATATCAAGTAATGATAATTAGGCTGACAGCAGATCACAACAGCAACAATAGAAAATGGAAATAATGGAAATATTTTTTCTCCCAAATGCTGAAAGAAAATAACTGTCATTCTATAATTCTATACCCAGCTATACTATTATTTAACAATAAGAATTTGGGGGGGGTTGTGGGGGGGCGGATTTTGTCACTAACAGACCATCAAAACCTGAACCAAGAAAAGGAGTGGGGTAAATGAAGCAATGGTGAGCAAAAGAAAATGGTGAACATTTGGGAAAACTGAAATAAACATCGACTATATAAAATAATAACACCTAAACTACCTTTAAGGATATGAAAACAAGGCAGAACTAAAATATATTGATTAGCCATTTCTTGGATGGAAATACTTATTTGTCATAGAGATGGGAATTCTCTTGAAGTTGATTTATAAATTTAACATCATGCTCATAAAAATACTAAAAGGACTGCTTTGGAGGAAGAATTTGAAAAGGTAAGTCTATGGTTGATATAAAAAAACAAGAAATAGCCAACATAAATGAGAATAAGTAATGAACTAATCTTTCCATATACTAAAGTATACTATAAGACATCAACTGTTGAAACAGTGTGGAGTTAGCACATGGAAAGATAAAACGGATAATCCAAAAATAGACCAGAAAAATCAAGAAGAGGGTAGCTTGCTTATCAGCAGGAAAAATATGTACTATTTAATAAAAGATGATACTGGGACAAAGTATTATAGAAATCTAGAAAACATTAAGTTATATTCATACCTCAGGCCGTACATCAAGAAAAGTTTCAAATACATCAAAGACTAATATAAAAAACAAAACCACATTAGAACATGAGACATCTCATAATTTAAGTGTAAACATGACCCCAAATCCAAAGGCCATATAACAAAAGATTTAATTGTAAACATAATGGACAAAATCAGACAAACTGAGAAAAAATATTTAATACATATATCACAAATACCTAATATATAAAGAGTTCCTTCAAATCAAAAAGAAAAAGACAAAATAGACCAAAAGTACAAAAAGGATATCAATAGATAATTCACAGCAAAGGAAATGACACATAAGAATATAATAAGAAAAGATGGTTAACCTTATTTAAAAGAAATGTCAACTGAGACTATCACTTTCACTTTAGATTGAAAAAGTTCGATTACCATTGTTTTTGGAAGAATGTAGGGAAACTGGCAAGATCTCATACACTGCTAATGGGAATGCAAACTGGTAATCAACTTTTTGGAGGGCAATTTGGCAATACCTATCAAAATTACAAATGTTTTTAAAAACCCTTTGCAGGAACATATATTCAAAGCAACTTGAATCTGTTTCCTGGGTTGCAGTCATCAAATTTGGCCCACATAAATTCTCCATTTATTAAAAAACAAAACCAACCAAACAAAAAAACACCCTTTGACTTAGCAATTCCAAGGATTCTGCTGATTAATTCATACACTTGCAAGATGGAGTAGTTATTTAACAAATGCTCGTATGAGCCAAGCACCGTTCTAAGTGCTTTACAAGTATTAACTCAATTCTCATAACCACCATATGACGTAGGTATTATTATCCCCATTTTATAGATGAAACTGAGGCACGGAGGAGCTGAGTACCTTGCTTCAGTTAGTAAATGGCAGAAACTGGGAATACAGCACAGGTAGTCTGGATCCAGTTATCTGTCCCCTAGATCACAACACTATTGCATATGTGCATCTTGCTTTTTCCATTTATATGTTATTATTTATTGAAGTAGTGTTTGTAATAAGAAAAGACTGGAAACAATATCCATCATCCAAAGGAGACTGGTTAAATAAATTATTATGTCCACAGGGTGAAGAAATACTTAGTAGTCATAATTATTAACGGTGCTGCTTCTGGAGTCAGATCGTTAGGTTAGAACCTTGGCTCTGGCAGCTACAAGCCGTTTTAAACTTGGGCAAGTTACTTAACCTCTTTGTGCCTCAGTTTTCTCATCTATGATGGGTGATAATAATAACGACAGTACTAGTTGTGAAGACTGAACAAGTTACGCATAAAGAGCTTACAACGCTGCCTGGCATATAGTAAGTAAGTACTCAACTAAATTCTAACTGTTGTTACGGTTACTCCTGTTGTAACTAAATATACTGGAGTCAGTTTCTAGGCCATTCTGATCCACTAATCTGCCTATCTATGCATATGTCAGCACCACTCATAGCACCTTTTTATAATGTTAAGAGAACTGTTAGGGCACGCTCCTAAAAATGAATTTTCTTTGTTAGTTCTTGCCTATTTATTCTGCCAGATGAACTTTGGAATCATTTTCAGATCTCCCATCTCTTACCCATTCACTTGAATTGTATTATACAATTGACATCTGTATTTTTTTTTTTTTTGAGACAGAGTCTTACTCTGTTGCCTGGGCTAGAGTGTCGTGGTGTCAGCGTAGCTCACAGCAACCTCAAACTCCTGGGCTCAAGCAATCCTACTTCCTCAGCCTCCCAAGTAGCTGGGACTACAGGCATGCGCCACCATGCCCGGCTAATTTTTTCTGTATATTTTTAGTAGTCCAGCCAATTTCTTTCTATTTTTAGTAGAGATGGGGTCTCACTCTTGCTCAGGCTGTTCTCAAACTCCTGAGCTCAAACGATCCTCCTGCCTCAGCCTCCTAGAGTGCTAGGATTACAGGACTGAGCCACTGTGCCCAGCCAACATCTGTATCTTAATAAGTCTTTCCATCTTGGAATATGGTATGTTTTGTAATTATTTCAGGCTTTTAAATTATTTCATAGTTTTCTGCATATAGGTCTCATTACCCATTAAAGCCATTTTTAGAAATTTTATGTTTTTATTGATAAAGTGAATGGTATCTTTTCCTTTATTTTTTGATTTTTTGCTGGTATTAGAAAACTATTGGTTTTTATACATTTACTTCATAACTAGTCAATATACTAAACTTTTAATTCTATAAGTTTTCTTTTGGGTTTTCTAATATAAAATCATATAAAATCATAGCCTATATCTCTTTTATAATAAAAGCAAACTGTTTATAATAATCCTGAGCAAAGGATATAAACTAAAAATTCTCAAGTGCAAAAACATTTAATCTGGCTGGGAAATAACCCGACTGTTGGTCTCCCATATCCCATTATAAAGAGGCAGATCTACGTATTACCACAGAAAGAGTGTTAGCGATAAACTGTTGAATGAAAAGAGCAAGCTGTAGGACAACATGCACAGATAGATATATATAGACAGACAGATAGATAGATAGATAGCAAGCATACACTAAATACAGTATGGATATAGAAAAGTATTGGAAGGATAGCTATCAAATTATTAACAGTGCCTGCCTGTAGGGAACAGGAATGGGAACAAACTTGCACTATCTATACTGCTTGTTATCCACCCCAAATATATTACTCATTCTGTAGCACTGTTTAACTAAAACAACTTCCTAGTTTCTTTTTAAAAACAGCTAAATTCAGAAAACACGGGTGAATAATTTTTTGAAAATCCTTCTTAAATGTGCTCCTTACACAGAAAAATAGCTAGAAAACTATTATGTTGTGAATACATACGGTTTTTACTGCAGACATGATACATAGCCCATAGTGCCCAGAGCTGAACCTCTGGTTGAGAAAAGTTGCCAAGGAGCGGGAAAAATGCCTTGAAAGATCTAAAAAAGTACAAAGATGTTATTTTAGGACTCTGGCCAATGTTCAGGGATATAATGATAATTTTCAACATTTCCCCAGAGGGTTTGGGAAAATGGTTTAAAATAGAAGGCAAACACAAGGGAACAGAGCAGATGGAGAAGTGGTAACTGACTTAGTAGATCTCACTGATGCAGATGTATTTACTAAGCATCTGAAGGGACCGCATTCTGTGTTAGACACCATACATTCAACATCTCATTTCATCCTCAATCTTATATACACTGTCAGCCTCGTTTTACAGATGAGGAAAACTGAGCGTCACAGATTTTCTAGAAATGATTTTCCCAGTATCACAGAGAAACAGGAATTAAACACAAGGCTAATTGACTCTAATACTTTATCACTGAGTATACTGAGGACAAGCTTTAAGAAATGCACATGATCATCATGAAATTACCTGTAGGTCACCAAAGCTGTCATCTTACAACTTGAACTTGGCCAATTCTGGATGGTTGCATGCTAACCAAAAAAAAAAAAGAGAGAGGAACCAGTATTCTAAAATTGTATTCCATCATTTTACAGAGGTCATAACAAACGATTTCATGTTATTTATAATTATTAATACACATATTTTAAAACAAAAGTCTTCAAAATGAGAATAAACAAATTCAGACATACCTACTCAACAAAATACCAATCAGATAATCATTACATATGTAGAATATATGAAGCAAGTCATGTGGGGAAAAAATGCAGTAAAAAGGAGCATCTGTTTAAAGATAGTGGGCTGAGCATGCATTTACCTCTACTCTTTCCTTAAATCTCATTAATATTAATAGTAAAAATGGCTTAAAATAAAAGGCAACACAAGAGAACAAAACAGATGGAGAAATGGCAACTGATCTGATATAGCACTGGGAAAGGTTAAAAAACAAACCAATTTAAACAGAACCCCTAAGAGACTTAAAAATTTGGCACACAACTACTTCCCCAAGTGAAATTAGAGGTGGTGTTCAAAACAGGATTTGTGAAAAGAACCAAGGGATTAAGATTTCCAGATCTCCTCTCCCACCTCTAATAAAAATGGACTAGGCAAACCCATGATCAATTAAGGGTGGGAGCACCATGCTAAAAACGGGGATTGAAATGAAAATCTAAATAATAAAATTTGAGATTTTCCTGGCCCAAACTCTCTTCCTTTACGGAGCTTTCAGAGTGCTGGCAACCAAGCTTATAGTTTTATGCAAGAGAAGAGAAGATTCTTCTCTAGGTAAGTTCCAACCGGTTTAGAACAAAAGATCTAAAGAGACACTGGTATCGAGGAACACCTAATCCAGATCACTCTATAGTGAAGCTCACAGTTGACAAGTTCTACCCATTTGCGGTTTTCAAACAGTCCCACTCTTGATGTTAATGGACAGTTGAGGATCACTGTACACTTTAAGAAAATCTCTAACATGAAGGAACAAAACAAATAGGGCAAAAAAGCAACCTGTAGCAAACAGAATTTCGAAGAAGAGGAAAATTTTTAAAAATTAAATTAATTAACTATCATTAATACCTCTAAAGAGAAGAGAAAACAGATATAGCAACCATGAAATAGGAATAGGATATCGTATTTTTTTTAAAAAATTGGCTGGGCGTAGTGGCTCATGCCTGTAATCCTAGCACTCTGGGAGGCCGAGGCAGGTGGATTGTCTGAGCTCAGGAGTTTTAGACCAGCCTGAGCAAGAGTGAGACCCCGTCTCTACTAAAAATAGAAAGAAATTAGCTGGACAACTAAAAATATACAGAAAAAATTAGCTGGGCATGGTGGCGCATGCCTGTGGTCCCAGCTACTCGGGAGGCTGAGGCAGGAGGATTGCTTGAGCCCAGGAGTTCGAGGTTGCTTTGAGCTAGGCGGATGCCATAGCACTCTAGCCCGGGCAACAGAGTGAGACTCTGCCTCAAAAAAAAAAAATCATTCAGAGAACTATTAACAAAAAGTGTTCTTGGAAACGTAATAGGAGAAATGCAAAATTCAAGAGAAGTAGGAAGATCAAGAAGGACAAGTAGGGAGACAAGGGAGATAGGTATGAAAAGATGAGCCTGGGAAGGCTAATATCCCAGAACGAGAGAAAAAATAAAAGGGGATTGGGGGGTTGGTGAAAACAATTCAAACAAGAAGTTTCCCTGAACTGAGAGAAACAAGTTTCCTATGTGATAAGTACCCAATACAACATATGAAAATAAACCCATATCGAGGGACATCACTGTGATTTCTGATTACTGAGGACAAAGATCTTAAAGATTAAGAAAGAAAAAAACGGCACAGGAGTTCACAACAGTGATACTGAGAAATAAAAGACAACAGAGCAGCCAGGCGCAGTGGCTCACGCCTGTAATCCTAACATTTTGGGAGGACCAGTCCAGAGGATCGCTTGAGGCCAGGAGTCCAAGACTAGCCTAAGAAACACAGCGAGACACCACCCCACACTGACACACACCCCTGCCCCCAACTCCACAAAAAAAGAAAAATAAGCCGGGAGTAGTGGCACATGCCTATACTCCCAGCTACTCAGGAGGCTGAGGCAGGAGGATCGCTTAAGCCCAGGAGTTGAAGACCAGCCTAGGCAACATAGTAAGACAAATCTCTGCAAAAAATAAGAAAAATTAGCCAGGCATGGTGGCATGTACCTGTAGTCCCAGCTACTGGACTGGAAACAAAGGCCTTTTCAAACAGGTCAGCTCTTACTGTCATGTGTCTCTTCTTAGGAAGCTACTGGAGGATATAATCCAAGAAACGAGGGAATAAACCAAGAAACAGGAAGGTGTGAAATCCAGGAAATGGGGAATCTAACAAAAGAGAGGCAGCGGGAATCCCCAGAACAGTAAAGGAATATCCTAGGGTGACAGAGGTATAGTAGATACTGTATATAAAACAAGCAGACCAGATGGAAGAAACAAGCAGACCAGAGGGAAGGCTCTGGGAAAGTTGAAGACTCTGAGAAGATAAAGTAGATAGAATATACCTGAATGTATTAAAAGATTTATACCCGAAGAATATACCTGGAAAGGGTATGCATAGGGACAGTAAGAAAAAGAATCTTCATTTTCCAGAGTGAGAAAATAAATTGATACATGATGCCTAAAATGGCAAAGTCAAGAATAGCAACATTATTCAGAGATACGGAAGTAAATACCAAAAGAAATGGCTTTTAACAGAGCTGAAGATGGGAAAGAGGATTGGAACAAGGCATATGCAACTATTTCCATACATAACTTTTTTTTTTCCTTTTTGGAGATAGGGTCTCACTCTGTCACTCGGGCTGTTGTGCAGTGGCATCATCAGAGCTCACTGCAACCTCCAACTCCTGGGCTCAAGGGATCCTTCTACTCAGTGTCCCAAGAAGCTGGGACTACATGCACGTGACACCACCCCTGGCTAATTTTTCTTATCTTTTGTACAGATTTGTCTATGTTGCCTAGGGTGGTCTTGAACTCTTGGGCTTAAGCAATCCTCCTGCCTAGGCCTCACAAAGTACTGGGATTACAGGCGTGAGACACCATGCCTGGCCTGCATGTGTAACTTTTATAAAAGAAAAATATTAGAAGGAATGCAACAAAATGTTAACAGCAATTGTCTTTGGGAGGTGAAGTATGTGTGAGTTATGATTTCTTTTTCTGTGTTTTTCCCATTTTCTATAATGATCATGTATTTCTAAAACTCTTATGATCTGGAAAAGATAAGATTTTTTTGAGAAGAGATTACTCTGGATTTTGTAAAGAAGAATGGTTCCTGTACCAGATCTTGGAGAAGAGCACGCCTCTGAAAGTCACGGGATAGCCAAGGCTGTCTGTCCGATGTCAGGTGGGCTATGATACCTGCAGCAAAATAGCTCACTTCCATTTCCTTGCTGTGGAGTAAAGTGCGGATACGCTTCATCATATCTTCGCTCGCAAGCCTGGAAGACAGCTCTTTGACTTCTGCTATGTTGTTCTACAGGACAGACGGAGCAGGGAACATCAGGGGCAGGGACAGAAGGGATGAGAGAATCAGGAACTGGCTTCTCCTCTCTTTCCACTGTTCAGTGCAGATATATTCAGAACACTTAATCTCATCCCCCTCCATCTCAGTTTAGCCCAATACCCACATTCTCATCCCTTGATGATGAGGATGATCATTAATAACAAATTACTGAATAAGCACTTACTAAGTGCCAGGCACAGTCGTTGATACATAAAAATGTCTCTATCTGCCTTATCTCATTTAATCTTTAAAAAATTCTATGAAGAAACTTGATACTCAGCAAGACTAACTTGTCAGGTTCACATTGCTAATAAGTGGTTAAACTAAAATACACATCCAGGCCTAACTCAAACACTTAACATTACTGAGGGCCTACTAAATGTTTCATAATCTTGAAGTTTTAACAATAACACTGAAAGACAGGTAGTATTTTATACATTGCATTATTTTTCTATGCTGTGTAACAAATTACCACAAACTTAGTGGCTTAAAACAATATGTATTTATTATCTCACAGTTTCTGAGGATAAGGAGTCTAGGCATGACTTAACTATATCCTCTACTCTTAGATCTCACAATCAAAGTGTTGGCTGGGCTGCATTCTCATCTGGAGGCCCCACTGAGGAAGAATCTACTTCCAAGCTAGCTCAGACTGTTAGCAGAATTCATTTTCTGGATCTGCAGGACTGAGTGATTCAGTTTCTTCCTGGAGGCCACCCTCAGCCTAAAAGCTGCCCAAAGTTCCTTGAAATGTGGGCTTCTCACTGCTCCAACAATTTACTTCATGATAGTTTACTCCTTCAGAGCCAGCGTGTCTGCCAGCACACACACAGATATGGTAACATAACCATGGGAGTGATTTTCTATTGTCCTTGCCATGTTCTTGATGTTAGAAGCAAGTAAAAGGTCCTGCCCACACTTGAGGGGAAGGGATTATGTAAAGATGTAAATGCCAGGAGGTTGGGATCATCAGGGTCACCTTAGGGTCTCTCAACACAAATGAAAAAATAAGGTTTAAGGGGTGAAACAAACAATCGAAGTAAACACAGCGGTTAGTGCTAACTTCTGCCACTTTTGAAGCAGCTTTCAGGAAAGTACACCCTAGACACTAGTATGTTGAAAAGAGCATAGAACACTAAAAGTTGAAGCAGAAATTGAAATGCCCCCTGCCCCACCCACTGTTGTTCCCAAGACCAACTACACCCTTGTCAATGATTTCAGTGTTAAGTTTATCAGATGTTAGCCCCAAACAAGGAGAAACAAGACGATAGCATCCTCAGCATTAGTGAGAGGAGCACCTCAGTTGAGCCCCAAGCTTTTTCTTATAAACATTCAGCATTCTGAGAGACTCTCAAAAAAAAAGTAGGCCAGGTGCACTGGCTCACACCTGTAATCTTACATCTTACTACTCTGGGAGGCCAAGGAGGGAGGACTGCTTGAGCTCAGGAGTTCAAGACCGGACTGAGCAAGACCAAGACCCTGTCTCTACTAAACAGAAAAATCAGCCGGGTGCAGGGGCATGCACCTGTACTCCCAAGCTACTTAGGAGGCTGAGGCGGGAGGATCACTTGGGCCTGGGAGTTTGAGGTTGCAGTGAACTATAATAATGCCACTGCACTCTACTAGGGATGACAGAGCAAGACTCTGTCTAAAAAAAAAAAAAAAAAAAAAGAAAGGAAGATCTTTTAGGTTTGCTACTAGGATACTTAGCATTGTACAGGAAATGTGAGGCTTCGATCCAGTTTTCTGGCATTAATTCCCATTGTTTTTCTACTTCCCACCTTCCTCCAAAATTCCAACTATTCCGTTTTACAGTGTCCCTGAAATGATTACATTTTCTCACCTTCCCTAGCCAAAAATGACCTTTATCCTCTACCTCCTTTGTCTCTTCTTTCTACTTTTCTATACCTTCAGATTTCTAATATTAATCATTTATTCCTCCCTGTGAAGACTTTCACACTTACTCTGTTCTGAGCCCTATATAGGCAAAGTATAGTAAAAGGATAAGGCACAGTCCCTGCTTTGAGGGAGTTCATAATCTAGCACCAAAGGCTCCCAATGGACTTTGTGCCTCTCTCCTAGCACTTACCACAGTCAATCTTAGAGAGCTATTTGTACATCTTACACCACCTCCCAAAGTTATAAGCATCATCACCTTCATATATTTCATACATCTGTTTGTCTCCCATTGCACAGGGCATGGCAACTGCAAATGCTTACAACATGTCTTCAATACTTTTTGAAAATCTTCCCTGTTATCTTTGGGAAACAAATTTCTCAATTATTAAATATCCTGACTGAGAGGCAGTACAGAGGTATAAACAAAAAAATTTCTAAGAAATTGATTGCCTTGGTAAAGAAAAAGTATAATAAAGTGGTTACTACCAGAGTGTCTAGAGCTAGACTGCCTGAGCTTGAATTTC
Source organism: Indri indri (assembly GCA_004363605.1). NCBI lineage: Eukaryota > Metazoa > Chordata > Mammalia > Primates > Indriidae > Indri > Indri indri. The sequence goes on from RJWJ010009276.1 coordinate 39,293, forward strand.
GATTCTGCCTCTTACTACCTAAGTGACTGGATAAACGGCACTTCTGAGCCTCAGATTCTTTATCTATGAAATGTGGGTAACAGTGTGTGGTACATACATAACAGTTTTTCCTAACCCTTTAGCAATGTGACTTTGCTGCTCCTCCCAAAAAGGGATGGCCATTGCCTTTAATCTGGGCTTAACCACATAATCTGCACCATCTGAACAGATATGAAGTACAAAGCTGACATAAGCAGAGGCTTAAAAAGCACTGGACAGTGGGACCTGCTCTCTATTGTTGCCCTGTGACTACCACGTGAGGAAGCACATGGAGACACAAGGCCCAGCCAACAACCAGCACCAACCGGTAGACACGAGAGTCAGCCCATTCAACTAGCCAGCCCCACTCAAGCCACCAGATGACTGCAGCTGCCTGAGTGACCCCACATGAGACCAGCAGAGCTGTACAGCTGAGCTGAGTTCAAACTGTTAACCCACAGATTCATAATAAAAATAGCTATTGTTTTAAGCCACTAAGCTATAGTTTGTTCGCAGCAATAGATAACTGATATACAGTAGTATTTACTTTACAGGGATGTGAAGTTAAATGAGTTTATTCATGTAAATTGCTTACAACAGTGCCTAGCATATAGTAGGTGCTACCAAAATGTTAGTATTTTTAAAAAGTAATTAAAATTAATTCAGAACAATTCACCTTACCAAAAGACCAAGTACTTTGCTTTGTATTGCTGACTCTGAAAAAGTCTGTCAAAAGAACATATAGGTTACTTTATCATGAAGAAAAGAACTTTACATATAAACTCAATCCTGTCTTCCCACCTCCAAGACTTGCGTGAAGACTACCAATCCTTGATTTTCAACAAAGTGCTTGCAGGCAGCTGGAGACTCATCTGTAAGATTCCAAAGTGCTTTCAAAGTAAACAAGAGGGTGACATCGTCTAAATTCTCAGTAGTCTTTTGTTTTACTATTGCTACAAGTTCCTAAAAACAAGAGAGACAGGGAGTTAGACGCCCTAATGACTAATTCAATTCCAGTATAAGGAAAGTAATGTTAAAAACAGCTTGAGAATCAAACCTGGGTTCCAAACCCAAGTTCTACCACTTAATAGCTTTGTGATCTATTTTCTTTCTAAAAATAAATTACATCTACCTCTTAAAGTTTTGTGTGTTGTTTTTTTTCTTTTCTTTTTTTTTTTTTTTTTTTGAGACAGAGTCTTGCTCTGTCACCTGGGCTAGAGTACCATGTTGCCAGCCTCGCTCACAGGAACCTCAAACTCCTGGGCTCAAGCAATCCTCCTGCCTCAGCCTCCTGAGTAGCTGGGACTACAGGTGCATGCCACCACACCCAGCCCCTTAAAGTTTTTATGAGGATTAAATGATAAAAATAAAAAATTAAAGGTTAATGAGCACTTAGTCCTATTTTTGGCACTTGGTAATAAAGTTCACAATCCAGTACATATTGGCTATTCCGATATTTATTTATTCAGAATGCTAAGTCAATACCTTTTCTGTAAGTCAGGTACTCATTCAGGTAGGAGAAGCAGACAAAAAGAAAAAGTTGGTTTTTCTCAACTAAATAAAAGAATTGTAAGTGCTGGTAAAAGCTCTGACAAAAACAGATAAAAGCCTAAGAATTTACTTTAAAAAGGGTGGGAGAAGGAAGCCTCTATACAAAGGTAATATGTAAACTGAGACCAGAAGAAAAAGAGGATAAGCCAGCCAGGTAAGAAAGGGGCACATGCAGGAATAGTGTTGGTGGGTGGGAGGAAGCACATGCCTGGCAAAATTTCCGGGCAAGAAAAAGTCTGCTGTTCTAGGCCACTGAGCAGATCAATAGGGACAGAACATCAGGCCAGTGTTATAACCACATAACCTTACATCTTGAGGAAACCTTTATCTCGCTTTAATGAATTCCAATGTACCATTTTAGATCAGAAAATTTCCAGACACAAGCTAAGCTACTATTTATGATTCCTTTCAAGCGTAGGAGACTATCATGTGAAAGGAAAAAGACAATTTATTTTCACTTTAACCAACTAATGAAAAGATACATAACATATAACAGCACCAAACACATCATCATTTGTCTGTTGACCACCTCAAATATTTTGCCCAATCAGGAGAGAACGTGTCAAGAAAGTTCATCACAAGCCGGGTGCGGTGGCTCACGCCTGTAATTCCAGCACTTTGGGAGGCAGTGGTGGGAAGCTCACTTGAGGTGAGGAGTTCGAGACCAGCCTGAATAAGAGTAAGACCCTGTCTCTTCAAAAAAATGGAAAAATTAGCTGGGCATGGTGGCATGCACCTGCAATCCTAGCTACTTGGAAGGCTGAGGCAGGAGGATGGCTTGAGCCCAAGGAGTTCAAGGTTACAGTGAGCTATCATCATATTACTGTACTTTAGCTTGGGTGACAGAGACCCTGTTTCTTAAAAAAAAAAGAGACAGAGTCAAGAGGAGAAGAATGGCAGAGTAGTACCACCTAGTACTCACCTAGGCAGCCACTAAGATGAATAAATAAATGAGCAAGGCAAAGGAGGAAGCAAGGCTGACCACAAAAGTAGCAATTGTGGCCAGGCCCATGGTAAGATGCTTTACACACTTTATCTGAATGATACTCAAAATATTGTAAGCTATTACTACTAGGACAGATACCTGTTTTAATTTCTTTGAAGAACTTTTCCTTTGCATTCACAACTTGGCTAACTGGTCCAAGAGGCCTAGCTTTCAGCCTATCTGGGCTATCAATATGCATTCTTCACTAAACTTAATCACTTCTAGCTTTTGATTTAAAGTGAGAGACTATTCCTTTCACTTGAACACTTAAAGACCATTGCAGGGATATTAACTGGCCTAATTTCAATATTGTTGTTTCTCAGGGAACAGGGAAGCCGCAGGAGAGGAAGAGAGATGTGGGAATGGCTGGTAGGTGGAACAGTCAGAAAATATACAATGTTTATCAATTAAGTTTGCTATCTTCTATAGGCACAGTTTGTGGCAGCCAAAAACAATTCCAATAACAACATCAAAGATCACTGATCAGAGATCACCATAACAGATATAATAATGAAAAAGTTTGAAATACTACCAGAATTACCAAAATGTGGCAGAAACAATAAAGTGAACACATGCTATTGGAAAAATGGCAGCAATAGACTTGCTCGACAAAGGGTTGCCACAAATCTTCAATTTGTAAAAACTGCAATTATGAAGCGCAATAAAGCGAAGCGTACTAAAACTACGTATGCACTTAGTTTTATGTATGTAGATTCTTCCTAAAATTTCAGCCCTTTCCTTTTCTCTATATATTATATAGCCTGCATTCTAAGTTCTCCCATCCAATATCAGAACTGATGACTCAAATTATTTCTCTAGCCCTGACTACTCCTCGCAGCTGCACCCCATATATCAAAACTGTCATCTTGACATTTTCAAGCATCTCCGTAACTAACACATCCAAAATCACTCTAGATTTTTATCCCTATTGTAAACAGATACGCAGATTAACAAAATAAACCTAATGGCTCGATATTAAATACTCATAAAATTCTGCTTATAACAGCAGTGCAAAAGGTAAAAGCCTTGGAATAAATGTAAGAAGTATACAATATCAACATGAAGAAAACTTCCACATACTTCTCGGGGACATGAAAGACTTGAATAAATGGAATAACATATCCTGTTCTCAGATAGGGAAAAAATCAGTATCACGATCATTATCACAGGGTATCAATTTTTGCACATCAATCTATAAATTTAACACAATCCCAAAGAAAATGAGATTTTTCCTTAGAAATAGACAAGCCAATCTGGTGTCTACACAGAAAAAACAGATAACAATAACTGAAAGAAACTTTAGGACAGACCTTAAATATTAAAGCATTTATAAAGTTAGTAAATAGATAGACATACAAATTAATGGAACAGAATAAAGACCAGAAATAGATGCAAATACATAGGAGAATTTAATATCATAAAGATGGCACTGCAAAACAGAGAAAACAAATTATTCATAAGGGTGCAAAGGCCAAGTGGAAATACATCGAGAGGAAATGATAAAAACCTACAGCCAAGCGTAGTGGCTCACGCCTATAACCCTAGCATTCTGGAAGGCTGAGGCGGGAGGATGGCTTAAGGTCAGGAGTTCGAGATTAGCCTGACCAAGTGCGAGACCCCATCACTACAAAAAAATAGAAAATTTAGGCTGGTGTGGTGGTGTGCCCTTGTGGTCCCAGCTAGGGAGGCTGAGGCAGGAGGATCTCTTGAGCCCAGGAGTCGGAGGTTGCAGTGAATTATGATGATGCCACTGTATTCTAGCCTGGGTGACAGAGCAAGACTCTGTCTAAAAAAAAAAAAAAAAAAAAAAAACCAAAAAAAAAAAATTCCGAATAAATAAAATATTTACATGTCAAATACAAAAGAAAACATAGATTAAAAACATACATGAGGAATTTTTAAAACTAGTTCATGAAGGAGGGAAATAGTTTGCAAATGTGTCATCAACCCCAAGGCATAAAAGAATAGATTCAACCACATAAAAATAAAAAACTGGCTGGGTGCGGTGGCTCGTACCTGTAATCTTAGCATTGTGGGAGGCCAAGGCAGGAGGATCGCTTGAGCTCAGGAGTTCAAGACCAGCCTGAGCAAGAGTGAGACCCTCTTATAGGACGAAAAACAACAACAACAACAACAACAACAAAAACCTATAAAAATAAAAAATTATTGCATGGCAACAGATGCCATAAATGAAGTAAAAACAGACAAAACACAAACTGGGAGAAAATATATGCATCTACTATCTTGGTCAAAGGCTTGTTTCCTTAATGTATTAAAGAAAATCCTATAAAGCAGGAAAAAAGCCAAACACCCAAAAGAAAATATACAAAAGGCCATGAATAGACAGTTTACAGGAAATATAAAGGACTCTTTAAAAAAAAAAAAAAAAAGATGGCCCAAATGTCAACTAAAGTAAGTACAAAATAAAACTATGTAAATTTGTAATGAGCAATTAGCATGATTATAATGTGATTACTGATTTATTAAAAATTGTGATATAAGTTTTCTGGGGACTGGAAGAGGATGTAATCTGTAGAAATATATGTAGGAGAACTACGTTCTTATTTACCATAGCAGCAAAACCAATTCATAACACCTGAAACTGCTAAATCAAGAAACTGCAGTATAAGTACCTTACTATATTTAGAAACATGGAGGTAAATTCCAAAAGAAGTAGCTGTGAGAGTAGAAAGTTTCTTATGGAGAGCATGTGTTACAAATTTTTGACTTAGTCCTTCTAGAATGATTTTTTTAAAACTGTGGTCATAAATTTACTTAACCAAAAAAACAAAAACAAAAAAAAGACAGTTATAAAAGTGATAATGAGGAAGAGCCCATACTTTGCAGGCTGTTTTTTCCAAGGCAAAAAAAAAAGCAACACTCATCCTACCTTAACTGCCATCAAGAGCTCTTCTTTAAGTTGTACAGTTTGCTCAGGTGAGAGCTAGAAGCAAACAGAAAGCCTAATGTGAAATACTTGAATTCTGTAAAAACCAGGAAGACAGATATCTTGCCTTTAAGCAATCACATACCTGCAGGGCTAAAATAGAGGTGATGCTCACTGCCATTGTTTGCATCTTGGGGTTTTCATGCTTACAGAGCCATCTCATAACAAACTTGGCTGCATCAAATCTGAAAAGCAGTATTTATTTTTCTCACAATTAAATAAAATTTGTAAAACTACAGATTTGGGCGGGGGAGAGGAATTACTTAGCTTTCCCCATCTAATCCTATAACAAAGATAGTCTTGGACTTCTAAAGCCCCAGCTGTGAAAACCAAGAGTATTTCGCAAAGACAGGAGATGATCAGGAGGGGAACAGGAGAGTAGACAAATAAGAATGTGAGCAAAATGCACAAGATTTGGAGAAAGAAATCCAAGCAAAAAACTTTATAATTCACTTTCTACTACCGTGGGTCTGAAAAAGAAAGGGAGTTCCCACAGAGGTAGTAATTTGTAAACTGAACTGTAAACCTAAAATGCTACAGCAAACAAATAACTTGGTTATAAAGTGGCTTAGCCAATAACCTTGTAACCACAAATCAGAGGCTTTGCTCATGTCAGCTTATGCCTCATTCTTCTGTTCTTTACATCAAATATTGTATTTTTGTTTTTGGATTTTTTTTGAGACAGGGTCTCACTCTTGCCTGGGCTAGAGTGCAGTGGCATCATTGTAGCTCACTGCAACCTCAAACTCTTGGGCTCAAGCGATCCTCCTAACTCAGCCTCCTGAGTAGCTGGGACTGCAGGTGTGCAATACCATGCCCGGCTGATTTTTCTATTTTTCCGCTGAGATGGGGCCTTGCTCTTGATCAGGTTAGTCTCAAACTCCTGGCCTCAAGCAATCCTCCCGACTTGGCCTCCTAAAGTGCTAGGATTACAGGCTCCAAAGTGCTAAGATTACAGGTGTAAGCCACCACACCCAGCCAACTACTATATATTTGTAAACTCACTAATGTGTAAGATTACAAAGGCCTCAAGAGGAATCCCTCTGGTATGTCTAGGATGATGATGATTTTTAAAAATTATTATTAAATAACAAAGTAATAATTATGTAATGAAAAGAATGACTAATATTCTTTAGAATAGGCTATACTTCTTAAACTAGGCACAAACACTGACAAACGAAGAAACTTATGAGCAAAGATAATGGAAGGGCTAGACCTTCGGTCCAAGTTTGTTTGACTCTCTGGAGCTTATGTTTCTTACCCACTGCCCTGTACTGGAATCACTTTAGGAGAGAACATTTGCAGGTAGGTACTTCTAATCACCTCTCTGTGGAAGAGGCTCAATAGAGCCTTCTTCCAAAACACCTCATCCCAGCCTTAACCAGGCCCATGTGTTCAATAATCAAAAGCTAACAATGTTCAGAGTAACATTGGTCAATGGCCAATCAGATGACCAAGTTTTAGCCATTGGGTAAGCCAAGATGGGTGCATACATATATATCCAGGAGCTATGGAGGAAGAAGCAGTCTGATGTAATGTGCTTTCTTCTGAGGGTCCACTGCTGGCAATACCACCAGCTCTCTGCGCTCCACAGGGCTCCCCGCCCACCCAACCGGATAAAACGCACAGACTGGGATACAAGGCCAAGCAAGGTTATGTCATATATAGGATTCGTGTGTGCTGTGGTGGCCGCAAACGCCCAGTTCCCAAGCGTGCAACCTATGGCAAGCCCGTCCATCATGGTGTTAACCAGCTAAAGTTTGCTTGAAGGCTTCAGTCTGTTGCTGAGGAGTGAGCTGGACACCACTGTGGGGCTCTAAGAGTCCTGAATTCTTATTGGGTTGGTGAAGATTCCACGTACAAATTTTTTGAGGTTATCCTCATTGATCCATTCCATAAAGCTATCAGAAGAAATCCTGACACCCAGTGGATCACCAAACCGGTCCACAAGCACAGGGAGATGCGTGGGCTGACATCTGCAGGCCCCAAGAGCCGTGGCCTTGGAAAGGGCCATAAATTCCACCACACTATTGGTGGTTCTCGCCGTGCAGCCTGGAGAAGGCGCAATACTCCCCAGCTCCACCGGTACCGCTAATATAAGTAATGTTTGTAAAATTCATACCTAATAAACAATTTAGGACAATCAAAAAAAAAAGTTTTATACTTGCCTATCAAATGGAACATCCACAAGAATCCTGGAATTGGTTAAGGAGAGAAGACAATTCTTCTGTAACTTTTAGAGAATAAAGAAAAACGGTTTGAACAAATGTCATATTCCATTCTAAATAAAGGTTCTAAACATTTGAAAGGTCCTACCAATGAACTTTTCTTATTGAGAGCTCACTGAGTACCTGGCCCTCTTCAAATTATTCATTTAATAATATTATATAACTGATGGTTGCTATTCAGGAATGAAGACTGAGTTGAGCAGGAACTTTCAAAAGAAGGTAAAAATACGCATTTTTTTAAATAAGTGAGGAAAACTACCTTCCTGACTGTATTTTTAAAAAATCAACTCCCATTTTAAGTACACATTTGAACTAGATTTGACAAATTCATATACCTGTGCAACCACCATCTCGATCAAGATAAAAATACTTCTATCATCCCAAAGAGTTCCACTGTGACCCCTTCCAGTCAATCCTGACCTTGCAAACCCCAGCCCCTGAAATTACATTGTGATTATAGATTAGTTTTTTTTAAGGTTTCACATAAATGGAATCCTATACTATCTGTTCTTTCATGTCTCGCTTACTTTGCTCAGCATGTGTTTTTGAGGTTCATGTGGCATGTATCAGTACTTCATCCCCTTTTGTGCCAAACAGTATTTTTCTTAATGTTTGTGTATGTATGTGCACATGTGTGTGTGAGAGAAAAACTTTTAAATTTTTTTTCGATATATTTTTAGTTGTCCAGCTAATTTCTTTCTATTTTTAGTAGAGACGAGGTCTCGCTCTTGCTCAGGCTGGTCTCGAACGCGTAAGCTCTAACGATGCTCCCGCCTCGGCCTCCCAGAGTGCTAGGATTACAGGTGAGCCACCACGCCCGGCCCGATGTGTGCTTTTTGTATCCTAAGATATTTTTGCTTACCCTAGGTCATAAATATTTTCTCTTATGTTTTCTTACAAAATTTTTATTGTGTTAGCTTTTACATTTAGATCTATGATTTAGTCAAACTTCATTTTCATGTATGGGGTGAGGTAGAAGTCAAGATTTTTAAGCCTACAAGGATATACTGAAGTGTTAATAGATGTTTCTGGATAACTAGTTTATAAGAGATTTAAAAAATGTTAACATCATTGCTTATCCATATTTCCTATTTTTTCTATAACAAATACAAACTCATCTATTCTCTTTCTCTAATAGGAGGGAAAATCAGAATTAAATAATACCTATTTTTCATATATTTGTCCTGAATTTAAAAGAGCACAAACAAATATTCAATCCAAATTACCTGCTGATAATGGGGGAAGTTTTTCAGAGCCTTGAAAAGTAGACAGGTGACCTCTGACAACAGACGAACAGGCATCCCCCTGGCCAGGCCCTGGCGTGTTAAGTTCAGAGCGCAAGCACTGGCCGTGAACTGCACTGGCAAATCCAATGGATGATTCCTCATTCCTACAGCCACAAGCTGAAGATGAACTTGTTTTTAGTGGCATATGACAACATTCATATTCTTTATACGGTCTTATGTATTTTGGTTGGCAAAAACATTTCCTCATTGGGACAGTAACAGATTTTCTCTATTATTAGCATTTATTCTTTAGGACATCAAGGTATTGCAACAATATCTTCTAATCCAAATGCAGTCACTAACTATAGCTGTATAACTTTGGGCAAATCATTTCCCTTCTCTGGACCTCTGTTTCCTCATCTATGAAATTAATTTCATAATCATCTACTGTGACAGGGCATTGCAGTGGATGCAAACACGATTCAGATTTATACCTTAGTGCAAAGCCTTCTAAGAAAAATAGGGTATGTAAGCAAATAACACTGTGAGGAATGCCGAAACATAAAATTGAAGAAAAAAAAAGGCAACCTAAAAGAGGTACAAATAAAGTGGTTTCTGATGCAGTTATTGAGGGAGTGATCACTTCTGGTAGATAATCAAAAAGCTTCACATGGAGACCACATCTAGGCAGGGTCTCAGATAGGATTAGACAGAAAGAGAGAAAAGTAGGGGCAAAATGGACAGGGTATTCTCAGGGAAGGGAAGTATGATAAGGAAAACCACCAAGCGGACAAGAGGATGGGGACAAATCCCCAACAGAGGGGAAGAATTTGAAAAGTGATAACACAAAACATTAGAAAGGTAATTTATGCTGGGCGGGTACCTGTAAATCCTGGCACTCTGGGAAGCTAAGGTGGGAGGACTGCTTGAGCTCAGAAGTTTAAGACCAGCCTGAGCAAGAACAAGACCCCATCTCTACAAAAACTAGAAAAATTAGCTGGGTGCTGTGGTGTACACCTGCAGTTACAGCTACTCGGGAGGCTGAGGAAGGAGGATCACTTAAGCCCAGGAGTTTGAGGTTCCAGTGAGCTACAATGATGCCACTGCACTCTACAACAGGGCAACAGAGTGAGACTCTGTCTGGAAAAAAAAAAAAAAAAAACCAACAGGTAATTTAAAGCCAGACTATGGAAGACCTAGAACACAAATGTAAAATGAGGGCATTGTTCTAAGCTTAGATCCCACCTGCACTAACATTCAGGAACATGTTTCCTCTATGAAATAATCATCTCAGAGATGAATTTACCGATACTACATAAACCATGATTTTAAGAGACCAAAGCCCCTTAATTTTGACAGCTGAATGAACTTATGAAGCCTAGAAACAGACCTGGGATATACTTCTGCTATGGAAAATGACTTTTTTTGTATATTGCTAAACTGCTTTTTAAGTTTTACTAGATCGCCATCATCTGCAATTTAGAAATCCAGAAACCAAAAGAAATGGGATTTTCACAAATGTCTGAGAATCTTAGTTAACGAAAAGGACTTTTAGAATATCTAATTCAATCTCATTACAGATGGAAAACAAAGGTCCAGATTTTTTCTTTATACAGTATCGCTTTTAAGTTGTGAGTAAATTTAATCCCCCATGCTGCAGAAACAGCCGTATTTTAAATGAACTGCAAAGAATTACAAACAATAAAGACAAGGTTTTTCTTAAGACACTTCGCTTTCATGTTTCACTTAATTCTAAATGATTATAATTTTCAAATAAACGTATGTGTAAGAGAAAAATAAATAACTGAAATTTCTTTCCCAAACCACTTACTACTTTCAATTACACTTAAAAACTCATCCTTCCCTAAACCAAAGCCAAGTTTGGCTATCTCAGTAACTTTACTTTACTTACAAAATACTTTTTTTTTTTTTTTTTTTGAGACAGAGTCTCACTCTTTTGCCAGGGGCGAGTGCCGTGGCGTCAGCCTAGCTCACAGCAACCTCAAACTCCTGGGCTGAGCAATCCTACTGTCTCAGCCTCCTAAGTAGCTGGGACTACAGGCATGCGCCACCATGCCCGGCTAATTTTTTCTATATATATTTTTAGCTGTCCAATTAATTTCTTTCTATTTTTGGTAGAGACGGGGTCTCGCTCTTGCTCAGGCTGGTCTCGAACTCCTGAGCTCAGGACGATCCGCCCGCCTCAGCCTCCCAGAGTGCTAGGATTACAGGCGTGAGCCACC